>JAJEJH010000092.1:0-217718 GCA_026122585.1 Anacardium occidentale | reverse complement strand
AGTTTCGGAGGAGGCGGCCATATCTGGCCTCCTTCGCCCGAAATAAAGGCCGAAAACGGCCGTAAAGGGCCGACCTTGGCCCCACTGGCAGTTTCCGGCCTTTATTTCAGGCGGAGGAGGCCAGATCTGGCCGCCTCCTCCGAAACTGGAGGTGACCGATTTGGCCGCCTCCATCGAACGGGGAGGCCAGATCTGGCCTCCCCTGGAACCATGTGGCCGGAAATGGCCACCTAGTTCTATTATGGGCGGCCACCGCCGCCAGTGACTGCTAGGATTTTTTGAATTTCAAAAATTTTTTTAAAATTTTTTATTATTTAAAAATGATTTTATATTTTTATTATAAATTTTTAATTTTTAAAAGGGTAATTTAGTAATTTTAATAAAAAACTAATAAAAAAATGGGTGATGGGTGGAAAAACAGGCTTTTAAACTTAAGCGGGTGGGATTTTGTCCCCGCCTCAAACTATGGGTGGGAAAATGTCCTTTGGCCTTGTAATAAAATCATATTAAGATAGAGACCTTTTTTAAGCTTAATTTTAGGGGTATTATCTCCCTTATTTGAATCTTTAATCTCAAAATTTTTAGTGTTTTCTACCCCTAATAAACTATGTTTTAAGGACACCCTAATAGCTCAAGGTCAAATTTTCATATAGATAGACCCGAATTTGGGGCAATGTTGTTAGATTTTAAAACAAAAAGTTGTAGCGGGGGTCAAAAACAAGAAGTTATTTTATGATATCTAAGGAAAATTTCAGCCAAAAAAAGGGGGGTTAAATGTAATACCTAAGAATTACCAAAAAAAATGTCATACCTCGGTGTTAAAAAGAAATTCGGTGCAAAAATATCGGTCACAGGAAATTTGCAAAAGATTTTCCGTTGCCGGGACTTGAACCCGGGTCTTTCGGGTGAGAGCCGAATATCCTAACCACCTAGACTACAACGGATTTTGTAATCAAGCATATTTATTTACTGAATTACTCCTTCCTAGCAACATTCTGCTCCCAAATTGAAGCAAAATAGATGTAATTGTATGAAAATAAAGAAAGTCACTTTGTATAAACATATAACCAATCTTCTGCTTGTCTTTTTACAATGGGCACTCCTGAAAAAGAATTGTAGATATTCCATGTTTGACAAAGTACCATAAAAGAATAAAGAGAAATAAGAACTGTCTTCCACCAGAATATTTGCAGAGCCTGGTTGTCAAGGTGGGCAACCTTTTAAATTCTGAAGCCGCGAATCAGCAGTCCTGATTATGACTCACCATTTTAGAACATATTTACACGAAAAAACCATGGTAGGACAAAAGCTATCACTAGGCACGCCATTAGGAAGTTACAAAATGGCTGTCCCCGCATACATCCACTCCTTTCTGATGAGCTACTACTGCTGCCAATGAATCTATGCTCTGTCCATTCCTCCGTAACTCTGAAATCGCCAATGCCAGTGATATTCTTCACAGTCTGGCCACAAATTTCACACATCCTGTGTATGACAAGAAACAGGTCTACATAAATTCAGTAGTTCCTGACAAAAACTGTGGTTCAAAGTAATGCAATGCCAACTTGAGAAGTATCAACTGTTGATTTAGGACTGAATCATATATCCAACCGCATAACTTTACCAATTAAATCAGCCGAACGTAGGAATGGGTCCATCCGCAGAAAATAGCCAATAGATTTCACCGTTGTCTTACATGAGAAAATTATATTAAGAACCACTTAAAAGGAAATGATCTTGGTACTATAAAAGCATACAAAGGAAGGACCCCAAAACAAATTCAGAAGAGAGACAAGTGTGGTGCAAGGATTTTTATTAGCAGAAAACAGATTATTACATTGCTTCAACAGCATATGAAAAAAAGCAAGTATAATGTGTAGTTTTTTTCTTTCCAAAGTTGGGGGGAACACAACCAAAAAGCAATATGATATTAGAAGAAAACTAATGGCTCTCCGCTGGAGAGAAATGAAGTAATGGATATCCGTATCAAATTTGCTAAGCATTCAGAGCTCAAATGCACATAGGCATGAGACAATTCATTGAAATTCCCAGCTGTGAAGCATATTTTTAGTGTGTAACATGATTAATACACATGCATAATGACATGGGTAGGATGCAACACATAGTACAAATGCATAAACACATGTGAATGACAGAGATGTCACAAACCTTACATTCCTACACATATATAATTAAGTTACTATAAACCATTAAACATGAGAGTCTACTCAAAAATTATTCAATTTGAGTCTCACATAAAAATAATCTAATTAAATTAACTTCTCATTAGTGATTGCTTTTATTACTAGCTTCTAGATATAATATTACTTGAGTTCTGCATAAAATTGAGGGTCCAGCGAGACTCTGTAATTTACATTTAGTGTGCTCAAACTTAATAAATAGTGTGATTCCTAGAAGCCAATAATTATAGCAATCACTAGTCAAAAGTTGTATGGCACTACAACTCATAACCACAAGCAATAAAACCTACAGTCTAAATCAAAAAGGGAAAATACTTGTGATTTGCAACTGCAGCCATATGCCAGAGCATTCAATATAGTTTGCACTTAGCAAGAGCTTAAGCTTTAAAAAAGAAACAGACAACATTCCATACAACTTAATTTTCTTTGCAGGACTTGGAAATCCTTTATTAATTTAAGCCCACAAACTTAGTTATGTCTGCTAAAAGTTCAGATTGAGAGATGAAGAATTTCAAACAACATTAATAAGCCAAACCTTTTAGTAGGTCTCATCAACAACATATATATATATATTTTAAATAATAGAGCAAGCCCAACTAGTTAAATGGTACATGTTAATCTAACATCAATTAAAATGCATACTATTTCCAAAAACATAATGTAAAATCTAAAAAAAGGTCATATTTACAGAAACAGGAAATGTTTACCTGTTTCCTTTTTGCTTAAACCATGCCTCAGCACAATGGTTATGTGCAGTGCCAAGCTCACCTTTACACCCACAACCAAGATGAATTAAATCCATAGTGGAACTATCAACAGTAGCAGTAGCATCTGTGGTTTCCAATGATTGCTCAGAGCCTAACTGACAAATTCTACAAATCCTCTCCTCATTACCACTCTCCTTAGTCCCCTTTTCATCTCCACTGCCACTTTTAATATCAATCACACAGGATTGATTCTCCACTCTAGAATTCTTTCTCTTCGGCATTTCCACCAATGCTTTACTGGATATCCATTCATTACCCTTTACTTCTAACTCATTATTGTCTCTGCTAACACCTGCTGTCTGATCCAAATTTACCACAATAGCAGTCTCCTGCACTTGATCAATTTGACTTCCAACTCTTTGCCGATTGTGTGCCTCCACAATTGCATCACTGGACCCCAATTCATCAACTTTGGATCCAAACCCCTCCTTTTGTCCACTATAACTCGTACTTTCCTCTGAACTCACTTTATGTACCCTAAGCCCATGAACCACCAAATTGCTTGAATCATTTGCAATTACTCTACTATCATCAGCCTCATGATTTACAACTCTCTCTTGCCCTCCTCCTAAAGCTTCACTTAACTCGACCTCATCAATATCTCTTCTAACAGCCGAAGTCCCAACTGAATTTTTCACGGTAACGGTGTCTTGCACAACCCCAAGAACCAGATTACTTGAAGTCTCACCTGTTACTCTACTAAATTGACTCAAATTCTCAACAATTCTATCACTCTCATGATTTTCTTGATCCATTAATCACGAACAGAGAAAAAACAAAATCTCCCACTCAAGAATTTTCAGAAAAGGCAATATAAATAAATATATGCAGCCAACAACATTATCTATCTTGATCGCATAGCAGACATTGTTACCATTACATCCCTAGAAGAAACAAAAATTCACAGAAAAAGGAGCAATGATGAGAATTAACAGATTAAAATATCTCCAATGAAAACTGAATCTTCTGTTACAAAAACTAAAAAAAAAAAAAAAACCCAGAAACCATATCTGTTACCTACTCCAATTGTTCACTTCAATCCCACGCAAAAGACAAGCTCCTCCAATCATCCATCAATAAAAGCGTTTACTTTAAGAAGTCGGACCCCATATACAAATTAAAAATTGGTTTGTTTTTTCTTTAAAAAGAGAAAAAAACAAAACAAAGCAGATAGACATCAGATTGCCTGAGGATTAAACTAGAACAAGTACCGGGTACAAACTGAAATTATATAAACGCAGGGTAGGTGAGGAAAATGAAGAGTTGGAGTGGGAATAAATCAAATCAAATCGAATTATAAAACATTAAACGTAATTTAATTGTGGATTAAGTTTGGAATTGGAATTTGACAAACTCAACCCAACTAGGAAGAGAGAGATTAATGCTTATCTTGCATAGTTATGCGTTTGGATTCTCCTCTACTGCCATCCACATGGAATAATAATTGTTCAACTAACGTTTTGAATTGGTAAAAGAAATGAAGTGGGGCAACGCAACCGGCAACCGCCAACCGGTGGAGGTGAAATTGGAATGGACAACTCTTTTAAAGCACCTTTGTTTTGTAGTATTTGTTTGAGTTGTCAGAGCGGACCATAAACAGTTTTACAATTTCAATCTTTCCAAGAGCTCCATTTGTCAAACTGATAATTTTAATTTAAATTAATTATAACAAATATTATTTTTATTATTATATATAATAAAATAATATTATTTTAATAATATATTTTTAAAAAACGTATTAAAAACCTAAAAATTCTCAATTTAATTTATAAGTTTTAAATTTGCATCAATTAAATTTATTAAATTTAAACTTAAATTTGAATTTAATTTTTTTATTAATTAAATTAAATTTAAATTCGAATATATAAAATTGTTGACATATTAAAGATAAAATGGTTTATTAAAATGGGGCTTGTTTGCTTGAGGGAGTGAGGGTCTGCTTACACAGACATGAATTTTCTATATTATATTTTAATGTTTTATAATAATCTCATCAGTGATAAGAATAACATGTTACATGAATCTTCATGATTTATTTTAGGCCAAATCTTAATTCCCACCCAAGGTTTCTTTAAATGACGATTTTTACTCAAAAGAGTTTAAAAAGTTGTACCGACCCTTACTCTTTGAAAAGATTAAAATACCCCCTATTAAAATCAATAATATTAATATTAAAATAAATTTAAATATAAATTATATTAAAAATAAATTAATATTAAAATCTTAATAAACATTTAAAAAACAGTATTTTAACCTTATTATGTGATTGGAAACAATCACCTGGTTCTATTGATAGCTGAATCTGGTGGCTTCGATGGTAAAGACAGTTAGATCTGGTGGCTTCAAAAACAATCAAAATACTTGACACTGACCATTTTTGACTATTTTAAATAATAGAGACGGTGAAATTTGACTTTTTCTGTCAGATCTAACTATCGCTGCTATTGAGGTCGCTAGACCCAATTATCAATAAAATAAGTAATTGTTTTCAACCACCTGATGAAGATAATATCGGTCATTATTATCGGCAGTTGTGACTGTTTTTTAAATATTTATTTTATATTTTTAAATATTTATTAATATTTTATTTATTTTAAATTTATTTTTTAATAACATTTATATAATTTATTTTTAAATTTTGGTTTGAAAAGGTAAATTTTCCTTCTAATTTTAATTAAGAAATGAATACTTAATTTTTTAAATTCTTATGCGTAAAAGTTATTTAAGAAAATCGTGGATGAGACTTCGATTGGCCTTTATTTTAATCTTATTTATTTGGCTTGCAAAAGGTGTGACGTGTATTTAGTGGGGAAAGCAACCTATGCTGAAGCAACGTTTTGCCGTCCCATCACCTATTTTAATTTTCAATTATTATTTTCTAAATATATATATATATTATATTATTCCTTTTTCATTGTGTAGATTCTTGTTGCATTGATGCTTCACTTTGCCACTTCTCTCAATCTGTTCTCTTTCTATTTAATCTCTGAAGCCACGCGATTGAATTACATTCACTTATCCTGCAGATGATAATGTTGACTTTGATCTAAAGATAATTACTCCCCCCGATGAGGTCGGATGAACCTTTAAAGACATGCTTATCATGAGCCCACCATTATGAGTAAGACGTCATACACCAACTACCCATTTCTCAACCAATGCACAAGTGCTTAGTGGTGCATACTTATCCAGCCCTGCATATTCCGTCTGAATGTCCAGATACATGACTAAGTGATTGAAGGTTCTATCGAGACTTGAAAGGGATGTGACACCTATGGCCGTCAGATAATTATCAGAAGACTTTCTTACGATGTTTTCCAAAAATACGTAAAACAATCAATGAATCTATTCTTGGAAGGAATACCCTGGTCAGGTTTTGTATGAAAAAAGTCCACCTTGATGGAAATGCAGATTTTAAATTCATTTTATAGACATTAGCAGCTTGGAAGTTTGAGGAAATGCGTTATAGGTGAAAAAATTTTCTTTCAGGAAAAGCTGTCAACAAATAAAATAATGGGTACTCACAGTTCCAATTCCATATTGACATTTGAGTAACACACAAAACCAAGACAAATAGTCAGATGCAAAACTGATTTACAATTAGATTGGGGAAATGAGTTTTTTTTTTTTTACCGGGGTCCAGAAAGTTCAATTGCTTCAATGATAAATGATGATTCTTCATGGACATCACTATAATTCCGGTAGAAGCTAGTATCTCTTGCCTCGCAAAGATTGGTTCCACCTTGTTGTGATTCTTCCATTCCTGCCTGCCCAACAAGAATTTCCAGGACCTTCAAGACTTCTGACATCTTGGGGCGGAGGTTAGGATGTGACTGTGTACACTGAAGAGCCAACTCTACAGCTTTTTCCAGTTCCAACAAATCGAAACATCCCTTCAGATCCCTATCTAATAGCACTTCTAGCCTCCTCTCTTCATTTAAGGTTCTAACCTGCATAATTTGCATGATAAAAGATTGATCAGCAAAGCAGATCTCGAGTTAGCTTCATTAACAGTTTATACATCAAGAAACACTGTCGAAAGTATAGAATATTAACTCAATGGACACTTTTTTTTTCACCTATAATACTGAATGGAATCATATAAAAATGTTGTAAATGTATCGTGGAAAGCTGCATTGTAGATAACAGAAATTGTTTAGAGATAAATTGGAAACTAAATCCATTTAATAAGATTCATTTATTATCGGCATCCACATATTCATCAGCTTTACGAGGAACATCACCAACTGCTTTCTCAAAGAATGGGCTGAAGTCAACAATTTATTTAGTATAAAAGGAGTACAGGTTCTTACCCAGTCAAGAATCATTCCCCTCTGTACCTGCCCGTTGCCAGCATTTAATGCCTTTTGCCCCGTAATAAGTTCCAAAAGTAGTATCCCAAAACCAAAGACATCAGTTTTTTCAGAAGATTGTCCAGTTGAAAGATACTCTGGCGCAATATGCCCTACAGTTCCTCGTACTGCAGTAGTAACATGTGAATCTCTACGATCTAACAGTTTAGCAAGACCAAAATCCCCAACCACAGCTTCAAAATTTTCATCAAGTAATATATTTGCAGCTTTGACATCCCTGTGAATTATTTTTGGATTGCATTGTTCATGCAAGTATAAAAGTCCACGGGCAGTCCCAAGGGCAATACAGATTCGTCTGCTCCAATCCAGAGTTGGCTTTGCCGGACCAGTTTCTGCCCAAGAGCATTAAGCCAATTAGGAAATTGCAAAGGAAAAAAAAGAGGACCGAATATTAGCTCTACCTGAACTAAGAGAACATAAATGAATATGGCTTTTAAAGTCCTGTGGGATTAATTAATCCAAATCATGCATATAAATTTGTTTGGAAACAGTTGCTATCCCATGTGATCAAGTTGAATTGACTGGAAAAAGGAAAAAAAGAGCCTATAATAGTAACTGTGCTTTGTTGTCGAAAAATGCAAAATGAGAATCTACAAGCATTTCTGTTCATATTCATAGGGAAATTTTCAGACCAAAGAAAAAAATTAATTATCTATAATTCTGAAAAATACAATTTTCTTAATTAATCACCAATGCTATTAGCAATCAGCAAGGAAGCACAGAAATGCACCATGGGATGCATTCCCGTGTTTCCGAAACGTTTCTGTTTCCAAAATGGGTATGAAACATTGCAGAGGTGTTTTCGAAATATTTATGAAATTCAAAACATGATTCTGGAAAAGAAAAGCTTTTCAAATAAAATGAATTGATTGAAATTCAAAGGATTCACCATTTTGGAAAAAAACACTTTACATTTACTCTGGAAAAATACCTATGCCTTGGCTTATCTCAAACTCTTCCAGTTTTACTTTCCAATTTCCATCAGCACCAGTTTACAGTTTCTAGTCCAGGTATGGCTTTGAACTGTTTTCCTTTCGTATGACTTTGATTTGTATGGCTTTCATCTGTTTTTAGTTTGTATGGCTTAAATTCGTATGGCTTTGATATGTTTTTCTTTCATATGGCTTTGATTCATAAAGTTGGGTGGTTAAAGAGAACAGTAATAGCATACTACAGCAATATTTTTTTTTTTGTTTAAAAGGCATATGTGTTTGATTAAGAGACTGAGCTGTCCCTCAACATTTTACATTGACTCAAAAAAAGAAAATTATAAAACCGTGTCCCCGTATGAAGCAAAAACTTAAAATCAATAATGCTCCACATTCTAAATTTTATGCATCAGAATCTTAAAAATTATAGAGTTTAATTGCCCATATTTTAATAAAGGTCTTGTATATTTTAAAAAAATTTGGTATTTATAAAAAAAAATCCTATATTTTTCATATTTATGTGTTTCCTCCACATTTCCATTTCCTATGTTATTTAGAAAATACATTTTCATGTTTTTCACATTTCTGTTTCCATGCTACTTAGGCAGTCATGACTAGCTAAGAGAAATTGACTTCTTTAGTATGTTAAAAAATTAGCCGAAACTCAACATACTTCACAGGAGTAAGCACATCAAAAAAATGAAACTAACCTCTTAAGCGGTCTGCAACACTCCCATTTGGCATATAAGGATACACAAGCAATCTTTCTTCAGGTGTCAGACAGAAGCCATATAAGCGCAACAAATTCCGATGCAATGCTAATCCAATCATCTCAACTTCGGTTTGAAACTGCATTTCTCCAGTGAAATTTGGATCTTTTAGCCTTTTAACTGCCACCACTGTCCTGTTTGGAAGACATCCTTTATATACTATTCCATATCCTCCTTGCCCCAGAATGTTTTTGGCACTAAAGTTTCCGGTAGCAATTTGTAATTCACGAAATGAGAATCTCTTTAGATGACCAATATCGACTTCATAATCTTGCTGCACTGCAAATTTCAGATTATTAAAATTTCTCACACCATCTATCAGCATCACCAATGTGATTGGTAAAAGAGCAGAGAATTCAGAAAGTACCATAGGAAGTAAAAAGAAGACGAGATCTGTACCAATGCACCCAACAAACAAGCAACATCACAGAAACAATAAATGTGCAGCTTATGCCTACAGCAACAGAAACCACCCACCGACGACGCCCACTGGCTTTTGGAGTTAAAACTGTAGCTGCAGTTACAATCATCATCAATACCCATTCACAATATTGAAGCTCAATGTATCTAAACAGTGACAGGTTTTATATACATTACCATTTAGTGGTTTAGAAATGCCCATGCAAGTTTGCTCCAATGAGGAACTGCAAAGAAAGTTGTTCCCTGTAAAACTGGATAAAAACACACAGACCTTTAGGTGTTGGAAAGCAATAAATCAGGATGAATTTATACAAAGTATCAAAAGCTTTCAAGCCTATAAAAATGCCACTAATGTATCATGAAATATGCAAATGGCCAATTAGCAAACTTAATTTTCCCTTAATGAAGGATAATTAACATTATAGGCATTTAACTCCATGAAATTTCATCATGCCAACAATGAAGGATAGTTAACAGATGATAGCAGGCTAATGATTAAGTAAAGAATAAGAATTTTATGATCAAATTCTTCTCCTGAACATGTCACCTGTAGTCTTTCGCTAATATTTTGGGTGTTGGTCCACTGAGATTATTGAAAGATAAATCCCTGCACAGGTTTTGTAAGTTCAAGTCATAATCATCATTTTACAAGATCAAATAGAGCAAATACAATTAATATGAAATGAAGCACATACAAGAATGTAAGACTTGTGAGATTGGCAACAAGAGGAGGAATTGGACCCGATAAGTTGTTCTTATTAAGCCTCCTGAAAAACTAGTCATGAAAGAGGCTTAGAACATGACAAGCTAACCAACCCAACACTGTTATTAAACTTTATAGACATATCAATATGCATAAAAATGCAATGCCGTACTCACAAGTAAGTTAAACGAGTAAGAAACCCCAAAGAACTTGGAATTTCTCCAACCAGTTGGTTACCAGAAAGGTCAAGTGTTTGAAGTTGCGACATCATCCCTATCTCAGCTGGGATAGTACCACTCAACTGGTTATTATGCAACAACCTAAAACAAAAAGTAATTAAAAGCACTAATTGGTACACATTTATTGTTAAAAAAGATAAAGTTAACAAATTGTTTCAAAGTGTTGCCATAGAGAGGCAATTAAAGTTAACTTAATTCAAGCCAAACATAAATGCAAAGAGTGTAAGACTGACAGTGTTCTCAGGTGAGTTAAATTGCCAATGCTGGAAGAAAGAGCTCCAGATAAACCCATACTAGCCATTTCACTACAAAATACCAAAGCAACACGGAAAGGTAAGTAAAAAAAAATATAAAAGATAAAAATTCTTCATTGCAATGAAGTAAAGAAGAATATATTGGAAATTGCTAAGTTGGAAACTTACAGGGAAATGACGAAACCTTCAGCAGAGCAACCAACCATGGTCCAAGTGCATGGATCCACGGAATTTATATCCCAACCGTCCATTACATGTAACTGGTCTCTCATTTTAGTCTTAACAGCCATCAAAGCAGTCACTGATAAACACAACCCAACAGAAAACCAAATGAATAAAAACAATTGAACAAAAGTCAATAACTACAAAAGCGACTGTACTAAAACAGAAAATAAAGACAAAGAGAAAAGGCAGCACAGCAACCTTCATAGTTCACGCCCTTGGGAGAAAGAAGACTGTCAGTGGCAGCAACTTTGGTATGCCCACAAAACAAAACGATGAAAAGCAACAGAAAAGCCAACTCCATTGACTTGGAACACCGCGAAAAGCAACTACAGAACAACCCACTCACTAAGCTCACGTTTTCTGCTTACGAGCTGAGTCCCGAGTCACGTAATCCAGAAACTCGACTCCTGTTTTTGTCAGAGACCCTTCTGGATTTTCAATTTTCTTTTGGTTTCGTTGGCTTGCCTCGGTGACATAAATAAATTAATAATTATTAAGAAATCGAAATACCAGGAGGGGAGAGGAGAGCAGCTGTTGTGTGAAAGCGGGAAAATATTCTCGAGATTCGTACAAGACAGAGATTGTCGCCTTTATCCGACATGTCATTTCGTTCCGAGGATTGTGTTGGGGCCGTCGATTTCTCTTACTTTGACCAAACACCATTAATTCACGGCTCAGATCTTATATAGCGCTATGATATACGGTTTACGTAGTAGTGGCAGGCACGACTAAACATTTCTGGAATTTGGACTTTCATACACGAAGAGGAGGGTAATTTAACAAAGAAAACCACGTCGTTTTAAGCTTACTCAATCAAACTTGATCCAATTTGAATTCAACTGAGTAATCGAGTCAAACTTAAACAGAAATAATTCTAATCTGAGATCAAACGTGGATCAACTCTTTTGACTTGAGACTCGAATTCGATGAGCCATCATTAAAAAAAGTCGAAAAAGGAAGAACACAATGATAACAACATGAGAAGCTTTATGGGCAATTTCTTTTGACGGGTCATGCGCAATTATCACATATACCTATTTCGTTTAATGCATAACCAGTAGAAAAATTAGTAAAAGCCATAATTGTAGGAAGGAAAAAGTGTAACTCAGAATATAAAACGCAACGTATTAACAAGGATAAAGGCATACTGCAGTAACATTACTTCGCCGGAACAGCAGGTGACCACAATTGTCTGAGAAGTCAGTAATCACAAACCACAACAAAAACCATGAAGAACCAAACCTGAACAAACATGGCCAACCCCATTTCTCGGGCCAATATATTAGGGGCTTTTTTTACTCCTAGCTACAAATACAATTCTCAGTTTTTTTTTTTTTTTTTAACCTCTGCTAGCAGCTGCTTTCTGATCAGTCTGCCTTATCACCTTAGCCTATCTTTTACTATCAAACATGTACATAAATAAAATGGGCACTTTGACAGCAGAAAAGGAATGGAAGAAGAAATGGGGAAGAGAAGGGCACGGATGATCTGGGGGTGAAAGTAGACAAGAAAGCTCGGCCATCCAGCTGCTGTCCAAGACTGCCTCATAGAGCAAGAAAAGATGCTGGTCAAGCCTCAATGCGTGGTAGTTAAACACAAGGATATAATTCCCTTCATGTCGCACATTAACAAGTAGATATCACTTCCACATTACAAGAATCTATGTCCCAGCTGGATGCAAGAAATTTAGACCTAATTGCCGTTTCACATGATCTGGTATCAGCTTATTAACGAGCTCTGGTGATGCCCCAGACAACTGTAACAAGAGTAAAACAATTGATAAGCATCTCCATCAGGACTTCTTGACAGAAAATTGTCCATATCCAAAGAGACCATGCTAAAAACTAATAGACAGATATACTTTAGAAGGTTTGAAACATACTTCATGCTTAAAGTTGAATAGAGGAGGTAAAGGGCGACCATTTGGTAGTCGTGCATTGGGTTCACGCAGTTCATCAAAGAAAGGATGTGCACATGCTTCTAACTGCAATGAAAATAGCGTATCTAATCAGAATAGTTACCACGCAGGAAAAACCTTACTTAAAGAGAGAAATCTTTTGCAAAATACAACTTTCGGAATCAAGTACCAAAAAATATGAGCTCCTCTAGCCAAACTATATTAACTTCCTCCCTATGCACATCCATAAGGGAAAATGTGATCATACTCACCGCTGTGCATCTAAGACTTGGTGAATATTGCAACAGCCGAGATGCAAGATCAATTGCTTCTGGAGGCATCCTTTTGTGGAAAACCTAAAATACAAGAAATATGTAAATTGGATAACTATTTCTAGGCATACATCAAAACGAAAAAGCAAATCTATGGCATTTGATTGATCGACTTAATATCAAAACAATCATAAATGCAAACCTTGTGCCAGGGATGAGCTTTAATCTGTGGAAACCTAAAATCAGTATAATTAGGGTTCATACACCGAATTTCTTCACGGGTGGGTGTACCAAGAACCTGTAGGACAAAGTGTAGGCTGTTGGTTTATGCTTTCAAAATTCCATTATTTCAAATAGTAAAGAGCAAAATGTACCTTGATAATCTCTACAAGCTGACCCACAGCATTTTCTCCAGGAAACAGTGGCTACAAAAAGCTCCAAGTTATTAAAATTAGCCAAAATTAAGAAGTGGTTACTACTCAGAGAACAAAACTTGTAAATCGCATCAAAATGGCCAACCTGCCCCAAAAGAAGTTCTGCAAGCACACAACCAGCTGACCAGATGTCAATTGAGGTTGTATATTCTGTGGCACCAAATATTAGTTCCGGAGCTCGATAGAAACGTGAACATATATATGAAACGTTAGCTTCCCCATTTACCTGATCACAAGTAGTTATAGGTAAATGCATGTAACATTCTACTGAAAACTAGCATAAAATTAGTAGGATTGGTCAATACAATAGTACATTCCAAAATAACATTTGCATTTGTACAAGCAAAATACTTCATCTCCACCTCAAAGGTTGCTCATTTCTGGAAACTACCCATGTCTAATTATTAGCAGCTATACATATGCAAGACTTTTTTCGGCCAACTTATCCATCCAGGTACCTTAAAATGTACCTTAAGAGTCACATGTCATCATCAACCTTTAAGGATCACCACTTCCATTGCTAACAAATTAGAACTTCTGTAGGACATTAGACTTTCTTTCAATTGAGAGGGAGTGAAAGAAGGAATTAACTGATTTTACACAGCTCTAAGGACATGTGACTTGAGGATCATAAATAATGAAAATAAGATGACCTACTAATATACAACTAAATTTCATAAGCAAATGGAAAAGAAGTGAAGGAAGATACACAATCAGCCAAATTAATGCAGGTGAATACTTCTTCCACTTTAAAAAATGACATTGCCAAGGAAGTTCCTGTCCAATAAAAACAATAGAATAAATGCCACTGTTCCCCACCAATCCCCAAGTCAGTTTGACACTGACCGTGTAAACAATAACTTGATGACTTCTCACAGCATAACCAGAGATTGCATTAAGGTTTCTGAGATCGTGAAACCAGGGCATCAGAACAGTGATGCAATCCAAGTTCAGCAGAAATAAGCATACTGTAAAATCATTATCATTGCTAAAGATGATAACATTACCTAGTATTAGATAGCAAATACCTTGAAACAAATTCTGAACTAAACATGTCATGCACATGAAACCAATCAAGTATCACATCAGCTACGGCCTAATTAAATTGTAGAAAAGAGGTATCAACATACCAGTTGTTTTGCACTTCCAAAATCGCAAATCTTAACCTGGTGTGTAAGAGGATCAACCTGTAGACACAAAAATGACATCAGAAAAAAGGCCAAAATAATAATAAATTAAAAAGACTTCCCTCCTTTTGCAACTTCATAATAGAAGAAGCATACCAAAAGGTTTTGAGGCTTCAAATCCCTGTGACAAACTCCAGGAACAGTGTGAATATATGCCAGTCCTCTGAAAATCTGAAAAATATCCCCTAATTGTCAAAAGATGCACGTATGGCAACAAATCAACCTCATCAGAGAGCCTCTTACATACCTGATACATGTAAAGTTTTATATAGATGAGAGGCATTCTCTGATTGGCATTGCTGTAATGCTTTAAAACCCCATACATGCTCTCAGGTACATATTCCATAACCAGGTTAAGAAAAAGTTCATTTCTACTGGTAGTTGAAAAGAAGCAATGCTTCAAAGAAATCACATTTGGATGATCCATCACTCGCATTAATTGTAGTTCACGATTCTTGTATCTTCTGTCCTGCAAAACCTTCTTTATTGCAACAGTCTCTCCAGTTTCCAAGCATTTTGCCTGAGAAAAATCAAATACTGTTAGACCAAGGAATAAAAAAATTCAAAATGTCTCATAAACAAAGCGTTACTTACCTGAAAAACAATTCCGAAAGACCCAGTTCCCACAACACGTTCGGCCATGTAGCTGATGGTCTGAAGAAGCAACAACCCATAAACATAAACTTCGATTTCAGTTGAAAAGTATAAAAAAATTAAGATTCAGTTTGAAGGTCGGTTACTAAGCCGAATCTGGTTAACAATATATGAATTTCAACTCGATAGATAACTGAATACAGACAAATTAAGCACACAAGAAAATCACGTAAGGGATAAAGCCTTAACCTGTTTGGGCTCTCCATTTTTTCCTCCAATGGTGGTAGATATGATATGACCGGTGACTGGATCATTAGAATCCACAACAGGAGCAGACATTTCCTGTAAAACATTTTCAACTACATCAAAATTCCGCTGGATTATAAATCTACTAAATAAAACAAACAAATAGCATGTACATGTAAGTAGGATCTAACAGATAAGGTTAAAAAGAAAATCATTTTATATGCAAATAAAACTTCAACCCATCTCAAATCAAGGATCACGAAACATAATAATCACTCTAATTAAGCTTCCAAAAAGGGAAAAAGAATCAACCGCGACTACACAAACATCATCAGATCTAAGATCCAGACAAGTTCAACACAAGAAACATGAAAGCAATCATTTCACAAGCCCCAGAAGCTAGATCGCCCCCTCAAGAACCATAAATATCAAGCCAAAAAATCCCAATTCAAATACAACTAAAACCCCTTTAAAAAATTCTACTCATTTCAGCTCCTAAAAGACAAAAGAAGAACATGGAAAACTTAAAACAAATTCAGAACAAATAAAAAAAATAAATCTTTCGATCAAGTTTGTCAAATGCAGAGAGTGAGATGAAAATTAGAAGAAGAAATGAGATACCTTGTCGTCAGTCATAGAAAGAAAAATGAGACTAAGATGAGAAATCGAAAGAGGCACAGAGAGATAGAGACAGAGAGAGAGAGATTGAATTCAACGGAGGACGATGAAGGAGAAGAAGAGGTTGGCGATCATGGCGATGGAGAGAGAGATAGAGAGAGAAAGGTTGAAATGAATGAGAGGAGGAAGAAGAAGAAGATGGAAATGGAGGACCCAGACACAGACCACAAGCCCATGTGATTCCAGCTCTTTGTTTTTTTTTTTTTTTTTCCCCTCTCTCTCTCTCTCTGTCTACTTTCCGTTCCCTGCGCTGCCTTCTTTTTCTCTTATCCAAATTCCGATATTACCATTCCATTTTTCGCTTAATTACGAGAATAGGATTCCGGTTTTGGACTGTAGTGCGCATAGAATCCAATAATGACAAACTTTACAATTACCCCAATACCCCTGATCTTTAATAAAATTACAAAAACAGGACAAGTACGCCAGAAAATCTGGTATCATTAAATAATCATAAATTAAGGTGGATAATGAATTAAATCTTTTGACACTTAGATAATGAAATGAGTTCGATGATGTTGAAATGCAAGTTATATTTATGAGAGAGTTTTTCGAACGATATAAGATAATAAGTCTTGGAGTCGAATTCTTTCGATATCATATTAATTTGAATAGATCAATGGATTAATCATCAAAATTATACTTTAAACCTATGTTTTGATAGAAAATTTGATTGTTAATAATTTAAAAGATTAATCTATATAATATAAATTTAGGATCAAGCTTAGTATTGTATACTTTTCTCATGAAGTGGGTCAATTCAAACATAATAGTCCAGGTCCATTCCCCGAAAAAAAGGTAAACCAAAAAGCTAGACTCTGGTTGATTTTAGAAACAAATTTTGGGTTCAAATTTTAGCTTTCGGTCACTTTATTCATGTCAAGGCGGAGAGCTTTTGATAATTGAGAAGAAAATGAGGTGTGAAAGGGGGCTCTGGTTGTCCAGTTGATATTGACAATCTAACTATTTTCCCAGTGAATTTACTGTTGTTTTCTTGACCAAAATGAATCAGAATGATTGAGTGGGTGGTCTGGTCTGGTCTGGGCTGGTGGGTTGGGTTGGGTGTTGGTCAGAGTCAAAACTGAGGCTAATTTTTGGATGGCAGGTCCTAGTCTTACTGACCGATGAGTTCTGCAACTGTGATGCTAGTACACCAGCTTCACATTACTGTCAGAATGGCGACCCACGTCCGTATTGAGACAAGGGATGGATGGATGGATGGATTCAATCCTTGGCATTTTTTCCGGTTTGAACCAAAATAATACAGAGCTTTATAGCTTCCCTTCAATGTTGGAGCTACTCTTGCACAGAGTGCATGCTCGGGTGAGCTGGATTGGACTACTGATCTACAGCCCAAGTTTCAACTTTTAATCTACTCTGGCCCAAATCCTAAAGTTTGGATTGGGCTTAATTTTCAAGCCTTTTTAACGTTTTAGACTCTATGGTTGATAAGTTCCTCCGTTATTCGAAATGCTCGCTCTTACGTGGATAAGAGTCTTCTGCACAAACAGAGACGTTTGGCATCACCAGGTTTTTCAAAATTCGGTAGCTATTTTCTTGGTTAACTTTATTCAATACAGAAATTTCGGTAACTACAGAAAATATTATTGATTTTTCTGACAATAAAATCAACAGAGTTGCAGAGGGAAGGGAAGGGAAGGGAAGGTGTTAAGAGGTGGAGAGCCATGGCATTATGCTGCCAATTGACAAAAACCTTTAACAACAGAAGTTGTGGATACAAATTTGCCATGAAGGGGGTTTGAAAGTTTTGCAGGAAAGGAACAACGTAAGTCATTGATCTGGTTTTTACGTGTATCCAACACAAGTTTGTTGGCTTAATATCCAACACAAGTGACATTGAGATGTTGAATATATATATATATATATATATATATATATATAGTGAAAGATAAGGAGGGTATTATTGTAATTTTGATGATCTAAAATTAGGTTATTTTGTAAATTTTAAAAGTGAAATTCTCGAATTTAAGAGGGTTTTTTTTTTTTAATGTTTTGATGATGATTTTTCTTTTGAAATAACGTATTTAACATTAAAAAAAAAATTGTATTCCATTTTTAAAAATATATTATTTTAATAACTTTTGCTATTTAAATTTTGTCGGTGAAAGAAACGGCAAGTTTACAAAAATATGACGAGACCAAGTCATAAACAAAATTTGGCAAATTTTGGTAGTGTCAACTTCTTTACCAAACGGTGCAATAATTATACTGCTGGACGTTGTGAAAGTGATTGAATTAATTATGTGGATGAAATCCTAATTAACAATTAGGGTTAGGGTTTTCAAACTTTTATTGCGATTAAATTGAATGTCTTTAAATAATTTATAATAATTACAAGATTAAAGGAACATATGTTAAATTTTTTTTTTCAATTTTTTATTCTAAAATAAAATTATTATTTTATTTTTATAATTTTATTTTGAATTAAAAATGTTATCTAAATTATTTAAAAAATATTTTTGATCAAATCTACAGCGGTTAAGGTTAGATTTAAATCAAATTAGTTTAATATCAAATCGAATTTAATTTGAATAAATTTGAAATAAGCTTGTTTTTTGGGAGTTTGAATTTAAAAGTCGAGCTCGTTATGGTTTGAGCTCATAATAAACTTAATTAATAAAGTTTGCAAATTAATGAAAATTATTTGAATGAGCTCAGTTAATAAAGTTTACAAATTAATGAAAATTATTTGGATGAATTAAAATAAAACTATATCGTTTTGAGTATTTGAGACATCTGATAAGTTAAATCAAATTGAATCAAATTCAATGAACTCAAACTTAAAAGAGTTGAATTTGATGAATTCAAATTTAATCCAAATATTGGGAAAATGTTATTTGTTTTAACAAAATGGGGATTACTATTTTCATTTAAAAAAAAAAGGGGGAGAGAGAGGTCCTGTTCCAGGTGGTTGGCTCTGCAATGAAGTTTTGCATTAAAAGCTGGTCCCTTGGCGGGATATTTTGAGCGCAAATGGTGTGAAACTTGAGCTAGTGGGTTCCTGACCGTGGAAGAGATTTACATGAAATAAGCGATCTCAGATGAATTGCAAAGTCCACTTCTTGACTCACCGTCAAGTAATAAGTGTGCTGAAAATGAGGTTGCCCAATTCGAGTGTAGGTGAGAGATCAATTTCAATGCAGTTGTTCAACAGCTAGTGCTATTTTCCAAAACCCCCTGTGATGATCAAAATGAGACAGATTTGATTCGATATTTTAAATATCCTGCAATTTTTTTTATAAGTGTTGCTTGTCTTCTAATATTTGTCAACCTGCATACTTCCATGAAGATGAATCTTTCGCTCCTGATCATCGTTGCTTTCTTCCTTCTTTGTTTGTCGGTTACAGCCACGGGAGCTAACATTACCACTGACCAAGATGGTCTTCTGTCTCTGAAAGCCCATATAACTCTTGATCCCAGCAGTGTATTGGCCAAAAATTGGACCACAAATACCTCCGTCTGTAATTGGATTGGCATCAGCTGCGGTGTCCGTAACCACGGTCACAGAGTTACAGCTTTGAACATTTCTTACTGGGGTCTTGGAGGCACCATCCCTTCACAACTGGGACAACTGTCTGCTTTGCAAATACTTGATGTTAGCAATAACCAACTTTCTGGTGTTATTCCCTCCTCCATCTTCAATATATCTTCACTCGAACGCATTGATTTCAGTGCTAACCAGTTCTCAGGCTCCTTCCCTTCAATCATCTTCACCATGCCTTCGTTATTTTATATTGATTTAAGCCAAAATACATTATCTGGTGGACTTCCAGAAAATGCTTTTAGTTATCTTCCTAATCTGGAAACGCTCGTTTTGCATGAGAATGAGCTTGATGGTGAAATACCAACCACTTTATCAGAGAGCAGACAGCTGCAATATTTGACGTTGGGCATTAATCATTTCACGGGAGCCATACCTAAACAATTAGGGAACTTGACGAAGAAGAAGAAGATCTATCTTAGCTATAACAAACTCCAAGGTATGATGAAATCTAGCTGGATATTTTTACAAGAATATATCTTTTTCTCAGTTTCTTGCTTGTTTGTGACAGAGTCTAACAGCTAGGCTCGATCTCACATTTATTTTGATTAAATTTCTGAAATCTCATTTGTAAATTCTGAATGATAAGAACAAGAGGTATGATATATTCTTCAATCAATTGTTTTCTTGCTGTGTGAACGATAGAATCATTTACATACTATTTATTTTGCAGGAGAAATTCCACAAGAGCTGGGCAATCTTGTAGAACTGGAGTTTTTGTCTCTGTTCTCTAACGACCTAACAGGGACCATTCCTTCAAGTATTTTCAACCTTTCTTCTCTAACCAGCTTGCAATTGACATATAATAGCCTGACAGGCAGCCTTCCGGACAACATATGTCAACATCTTCCTCTCCTGGAATCACTTAGCTTGTCCGTGAATCAGTTGACGGGTCCAATTCCATACAATTTGTGGCAATGTAGAGAGCTTCGAATGCTGTCTTTATCGTATAATCAATTCACTGGAAGTATACCAAGAAGTATCGGGAACTTGACCTTCATCAATGAATTATACCTTGGCTACAACAAGTTGACAGGTTCGTTAGAAACCTTTCTAATTCCAGCTTCACTGAGCGGCTTACATGTTTTGATTGTTTACTATATTAACAATGAATCTTAAAGTACCATAAAGTTACTGTTTCTTGCTGCCTAGACCCTGGGGCTTAGTCTCATGTATTCATATGGTAATTTAAATGAAAGAAAAGTTCTGATGTGTCTTGTTAATAGCTTCGATAAATATCTAGCGATCACACACACTCGTCTATTGTCAGTCTCCAATTTAATTTGGTGAAAGCATTATTCTGTTCTTTTTAAAGTTTCTTTGATTCATTTCTTTTTCTCAATGATAAATCCATATATGTGCTGACTTTGCAGGAGAAATTCCGGAAGAGCTGGGCAATCTTATCGAATTGAAAAATTTATCATTAACAAATGCTGCCTTGACAGGGTCCATACCTTCAGTTATCTTCAACCTCTCTTCTCTAATCGGAGTGGATTTTTCAAATAATAGCCTAACAGGTGGCCTCCCTGACAACATCTGTCAGCATTTTCCTGGTCTCCAAGGGTTGTATATGGGACATAATAAATTATCTGGTTCAATTCCACACAGTTGGTGGCACTGTCGGGAGCTTGGTTTTCTTAACTTGGCAGATAATCAATTTACAGGAAGTATACCAAGAGATATTGGCAATTTAACATCGGTTACTGCAGTATATCTTGCCTCCAACCGCCTGACAGGTA
The DNA here is from genome assembly GCA_026122585.1 of Anacardium occidentale. Taxonomy (NCBI): domain Eukaryota; kingdom Viridiplantae; phylum Streptophyta; class Magnoliopsida; order Sapindales; family Anacardiaceae; genus Anacardium; species Anacardium occidentale. The sequence continues at coordinate 196,228 of JAJEJH010000092.1, read as the reverse complement.
AATTATACACCACCTCAAGCATTTTGTAGCATATTGTTTAGTATGTTTTATCAATACTAGATCCTCAGGTATGTTGCATATGAATGCCCGAGATGGCATGTTTGCAGGTGAGATACCAGAGGAAATTGGTAACCTTCCTAAACTAGAAAATTTGATGCTTGACAGTAACAACTTTATTGGTTCGGTCCCAGCTGCAATCTTCAACATTTCAACAATGATGGAGCTTTCACTGACTGTTAATAAACTCTCAGGAATGCTTCCATCTATAATAGAACTTCCAAACCTTGAGAAGATTTTTTTGGGGGGTAACAATTTCTCGGGGCCAATTCCTAAATTCATAGTTAATGTTTCCAAGCTCTCTTATCTAGATATCGCATTAAACTCATTCTCAGGCTTTATTCCCAATCTAGGAGATATAAGAAGCCTCCGGTGGCTGAACTTAGCAGGTAATCTCTTGAGATCTGCTCCTGATCTGGGTTTTCTATCCTCTTTGATGAATTGCAAGTACTTAAGAGGACTATTATTAACTGAAAATCCATTAAATGGCATGCTTCCAAGGTCCATAAGTAACCTTTCTACTTCATTGGAAATGTTTGAAGTCGATCATTGCAACCTTAGTGGCAGCATTCCCGAAGAAATCGGCCATTTGAACAACTTGATGACCTTGTTGTCCGGAAACAATGAATTGACTGGATCAATTCCTGTTTCACTTGGTAGATTGCAAAATCTGCAAGGCTTGTATCTTCAAAATAATAAACTAGAAGGATCTATCTCACAGGATCTTTGTCATTTGGACAACTTGGTTGAGTTGTCCTTGGAAAATAATAACCTTTCTGGGTCAATTCCTGCATGTTTGGGTCATCTCACAACGCTTAGAAAACTTCTGTTAGGCTCCAACAGGTTAACTTCTTCTATACCTTCGTCTTTGTGGAACCTTATGGACATCTTGCAGTTCAACCTGTCAACAAATTTTTTGAGTGGACCTCTGTCACCAAACATAAAAAATTTGAGGGTTACCACACATATAGATTTATCAAAGAATGAAATATCAGGTGAGATTCCGAGCACTATGGGAGAACTAAAAAATCTACAACATCTCTCGTTGAGATATAACAGACTACAAGGTCCAATTCCACAATCATTTGGCGACATGATAAGTTTGGAATTCTTGGATTTATCCAACAATGATCTCTCTGGACTTATTCCTAAATCATTGGAGGCTCTTTCCTACCTGAAATATCTAAACTTATCATCTAATCAATTAGAAGGAGAAATTCCCAATGGAGGACCATTTAAAAATTTCTCGGCTGACTCTTTTTTGGGGAATCAGGCATTATGTAGTGCAGCATCTCATATGCATTTATCACCTTGCAAAACTAGCACTAAGGGAAAATCAAGGAAAAATTCCACTCTCCTATTGATTGTTTTGCCCATAAATATTGTGGTAATAATATTAGTCTTGGGACTTATATTTGTTTTGATCAGAGGCAGAAAAAGGACCGTAATGCTGCCAATCAATGTTGATATGTCCCCGCAAGAAACATGGAGAAGAATTTCGCAACGAGAACTTGAGATAGCTACAAATGGATGGAGTGAAAGCAAACTACTTGGTGTAGGGAGTTTTGGTTCAGTCTATAAAGGAAGTCTTCATGATGGGACGCAAATTGCTGTAAAGGTTTTCCATCTACAACATGAAGGAGGTTTCAAGAGTTTTGATAATGAATGTGAAGTACTGACCGGTATTCGTCACCGAAATCTTGTAAAAGTCATCACTAGTTGTTCAAATGGAAATTTTAAGGCGTTGGTGCTAGAGTACATGCCCAATGGGAACCTGGACAAGTGTTTGAGTTCTGACAATTATTTTCTTGACATGTTACAGAGGTTGAACATTATGATAGACGTTGCATCAGCTCTGGAATATCTCCACTTTGATTGTTCAATCCCTGTAATTCACTGTGACTTAAAGTCCAACAACATATTGCTGGATGAAAACATGGTAGCACATTTGAGTGATTTTGGCATTTCAAAACTCCTCGGCGAAGAGGAGTCCGTGACACAAACTCGAACCCTTGCCACCATTGGTTACATGGCACCAGGTCATTCCAAACTTCATTATTCTTGTTCATATTAAACTTTCTATGCCATTGATTTAATAATAAACTCTGATCTTTAACAACAGAATACGGAAGCGAAGGACAAGTGTCTAGAAAAGGCGATATTTATAGCTATGGGATTGTGCTGATGGAAACATTTACTGGGAAGAAACCAACAGATGAAATTTTCTCAGAGGAAAGGAGCTTAAAGCGGTTGGTCATGGAGTCTTTACGTAGTTCAGTGATGGAAGTTGTGGACAAGAATTTGTTATGGAGGGAGGATGCAGATTTTGCTGCAAAGGAGCAATGTGTGTCATCTATCTTGAGTTTGGCTGTGGAGTGTACAGAAGAGTCACCTGAGAAGAGGATAGACACAAGAGAGGTAGTTTCTAGACTGGTGAAAATTAGAGACACATTTCTTGCCACTCTAGAAATTGGAAAAGGTAAAAGGTGATCAAGTTTAAATTGAAGTTCTTGGGGGGCTTTGTTGGAGATGAGATTTTATTTGGATAGATAATTCACTTCAATGGTTGAGTGTCATATAACAGTTTTCATTAATCAACAAATTCATGGGTTGCTCTGTGCTCACCTTCACATCTATTTGAAATTGATATGCTGGATTCATTAGAAATGATCCTTCTGTATGCCCCTTTTGCTCTGTTTCGATATTATATATTTATTTATAAATTCTCTGTTTTTCTCTGCTATACCTTTGTACTTATTATGCTACACTATTGAATATTAACTACTCCAGATCTGCAGGAATCTAGTGAAAGGTTGAATGAAATTTGAACTAAATTCTCAGGGAAGTTTAGTTTTACAGTGTCATTCAGTCAATTTAATACATACAAAATTATACAATTTCTTCGCACTTGATCCGCAGACATCAATTATATATATATATATATATGTTTGTTGTGTCGTCTTCTTCTATTTCTGAATTTAGTATAAAATTGTCAAGTTGTGAGAAAATTTGTGGAAGAAAAGGAAGTCAATATTCCACTTTGCTTTTAAAAAGCTGTTCACATGCGTTGTGGAGCCATGTCTCGTCGTACAATTTGCTGTAATGGCAGCTACTTCGAATTAGGCCAATGGAGACATTAAATATTATTTTTGAGTTGACGCATATTTCTCTATGAAGTGTGGAAGCAGCGGCCGTCTAAATTGAAACAATGTTAAGTCCACCACTACAAGTTGCCAAAACTAGACTGATATTCTGTTACCCCGTGTAGACTCTTTTCTTTTCTATTTTCAGAAAGAACTTCGGGCAAATCATGAAGGCAAATTGGTTAGAAAACAGTGGCAATCAAAAGAAGAGTAATAGTTAATTTCCAAGAAACTTCATATTAATTTAATATTTTTACTAAGATAAGATGTGCAGGATTAGCATTATTTTCTATTAAAAGAGTTGGGTTTTTTTGGATGAGTTTAAGAATTTTAAGGTTGAAAACGGGGGGGTGGGCCATTGTGATTTTCTCTTTATATGTCATTCTTCTCCTTGATTAGAATCCCATATCTTAAATTTCAGCAATGGATATTCATTGTTTTCTCATCATCTGTGCTTCAATGTTGGCTGTGTATTGTGCGATGAGTTGCTTAACTATTGAAGCAGCTAACACTACCACAGATCAATTATCTCTTCTTGCCTTAAAAGCTCAAATCACCCATGACCCTCACAATTTCTTGGCAACAAACTGGTCTGCTGCTACCTCTGTTTGCAGCTGGACAGGGATCACTTGCGATGCCAACAATAGAGTCACTGTCTTGAATCTTACCTCAATGGCTCTTACAGGAACCATTCCGCCACAGATAGGAAATTTGTCTTCCCTTGTTGAGATAAGATTCCGCAACAACAGTTTTCATGGCTCTCTGCCTGTGGAGCTGGTTAATTTACAGAGATTGGAACTCATTTATTTCAAAGAAAACGACTTAGAAGGAGAGATGCCACCTTGGCTCGGCTCTTTGCCTAAACTTCAACACCTTTATCTCTCTGATAACGATTTCACTGGTCCCATCCCACCTTCCATATGCAACATCTCAACATTGAGGACTTTAGATTTTATGGACAATGACCTGCATGGATATATTCCACAAGATATTGGTAATTTGGTCAACCTGGAGACATTCATTCTCTATGGTAACCCTCTGGTTTCAGGGCCCATACCATCAGCCATGTTCAACATCTCTTCTTTGATAAATATCAATTTTGCCATGAATAGGATGTCTGGGAACCTACCTGACAATATGTGTCAAAATCTTCCTGTTGTCAAATATCTGATTCTTCATCACAATCAGTTTGTTGGTTCTATTCCAACCAGCTTGTGGCAATGTCAAGAGCTTGTACGTATATCTCTAGATTACAATAGATTCACAGGAACTATACCAGCAAGTATCGGAAAGCTGAAACTGCTGAGGGAGCTCTACCTTGACAACAACAACTGGGAAGGTGAGACTTAATATCGGAAAGCTATTTAAATTTTGACTTCAAGGTGAAGAATTAATGTTGTGTGATGAGTTGAATTCTGATAATATGCAGGTGAAATTCCAGAAGAAGTAGGTTCTCTAAAGGCTTTAGAGAGATTGAGAATTGGTAACAGTCGTGGCATTACAGGTTCAGCTTCCATTCTCCTCAAGAAAACTGTTGGTTTTTTATTTTGTTTTGATATATGATAAAACAAGCTATAACATTAAGATTTATTTTCAATTAGTAAAATGATATTTTATTGAACAATCAAACATCTATTTATACAACAAAATGAAAATTGAATTTGTAGGATAATCTGCTACAAATTGAAATTTGAACTTGCAGAAAAATCTTATATAAATCTAAATTCAATTTAAATAAGAGACGATAATTAATCTAAGATGATAACTAATCTAATCTTGAATTTTAAAAATAAAAAGATAATTTATTTTAAATATAGCTTCATGAATCATCTCAATCAACACTCCCCTTTGACTCTGAAGCTATCTTATGCTATATGTTACTCTTGACATAAGGAATACAACAAAGATAACCAAAAGATTTCAAATTAGACAATTTTTGTTTATAGTCATACCATACTTCAAATAGATTCATTCTTTGTATAGTTTTTTTTAAGTAATTTGTTTAGCAAAAATGTTGTTGTATTTGTAGCTTTATCTCAGAACCTCTTTGGTAACTTCTTGTCATGAAGCAAACATTTTCTCATGTTCACAATTGTCCTATTTTTTTTCTTCACACCATCATTCTGCTGAGGAGTGTAAGGTGCAACTAATTGATGTTTAATGTCTGCATTTTCCTCTATAAAATTCAAGACAAAACTTTTGTCTTTCATTACTGTTCTTTTGCCTTTTACTGTAATATGTGCTCGATTTCCAATTTTAACTTTAGAAATGACAGTTTTGTCAAGCTCTTTGAATAGTGTTATAACATGATACTACAAATAACATCTTCTCTTAAGGTTGATCTATAGCAGCTTTGGCTTCACCTTGCTATTGTTGAGACTTGCATATCCTTTCAATGTGTTCAAATTGATCACACTTATAACATCTTACATCTAGTCTCCACCAACATTTTTTCTATGGGTGATTTGTTTTTTTGCAGTGAGAACAGGGTGGAAAAATTTTATCATTATTTTTGTTGCTACTATTATTGTTGTTGTGTTGTTTTTTTTTTCTCGTTTTTGGGTTGAAAAGCTCTTTCTCCAGTGCTCTTGTGTCTGCAATGCATTTAATATTTCTGCCAATGTGATATTTGAAAGGTCTTTTGAGTTTTCTAGAGCTAAAATTGTAGCTTCAAATTTTTCAGGAAGTGTAACTAAAACTTTCTGAACTATTCTTGATTCAAAAAAATCAGTACCAAGAAGCCTTACTTTGTTGATAATGCCAAGTAGTCTGTCGACATAGTCTTTGATTGTTTCAGATTCCTTCATCTTTTGTATTTCAAAATCTCGAATCAAATTTAGCATTCGCATCCCTTTAACTCTTTCATTTCCTTCATACTCTTTTTTTTTTTCAAAAAATCCCAAATTTCCTTGGCTATTTTCAATGTCATTATTCTGGAGAAAATGGGTTGTGAGACAGCTGCAAACAAGTTTGCTTTTGCTTTTAATTTTCTTTGCTTCCTCTCCTTTTGATTTTTGATTTGTGTAAGAGTTGGATTTTCTGGTAGTGGAAGGATTTCATATTCTTCTTCAATAGCTTCCCAAAGATCATTTGCATCAAGATAGACTTCCATTCTGATAGCCCACATTTTATAATTTATTCCGTCAAACACTGGAGGTGCAATCGCAGTAAAAGAAACTTCTGAATTCATTTTGAATTGTTTGTAAGCTTTTGTGTTGATATATGTGGTTAATGGGATTTATGTTTTTGGCTCACTCTAATTCACAGGTCCTTTAAGATATGACTCTGATACCAATTTGTTAATTTTTTGTTTGTTTTGATATATGATAAAATGAGCTATAACAATATGATTTATTTTCAATTGGCTAAGATTTATTTTCAATTGGCAAAAGGATACTTTTATTGAACAATCAAACATCTATTTATAGAGCAAAATAGAAATTGAATTTGCAGAGTAATCTGCTACAATTTGAAATTTAAATTTACAAAAAAATCTTATATAAATCTAAATTCAATTTAAACAAGAGATGATAATTAATCTAAGATGATAACTAATCTAATCTTGAATTTTAAAAATAAAAAAATAATTTATTTTAAATGTAGTTTCATAAGTCATCTCAATCACCAAAAACTTTCTATAATCTTCCATTGGGTAAGCTCAGTTCTAATAAATGAAATACCTTGCCATGTAATAAATTTGCAGGATCTATTCCAAGGAGTCTAGGCAACTGTACATCGCTCTGGGAATTAGATCTTGGTGATAGCAGCTTGACTGGTACGATTATGCGCTTTTGATTAATGTTATTTATTCCAACGTATAAGTTCATAGCTTACGCCTAAATTTTAATTTCTGCCAGTTGCAAATTTAGGTAGTATATTATAAATTTAGCCATTTATTCTTTACATTGACAGGTCCAATCCCACCTGAGCTTGCTGATCTCCCAAATCTTAGGATTTTAAATCTACACAACAACAGCTTGACTGGCCCCATCCCATCTGCAATCTTCAATATCTCAACGCTAGACTCCCTTGCATTATACATGAACCAGCTCTCGGGCCATCTTCCATCTGATATAGGCCTCTGGCTTCCAAATCTTACAAGCCTTTACCTATGGGATAATCAACTCCAAGGCATAATCCCCGACTCCATATCCAACGCTTCTAACCTCTACCTCCTGTCGTTATCCCAAAACTCATTCTCTGGCCCTCTTCCAAACACACTTGGTAATTTAAGATATCTAGAACGGATTGACGTAGCCTCTAACCAGCTTACAAGAGAATCTTTCACGACAGAATTGAGCTTTCTCTCACCTTTGTCAAATTGTAAGCATCTGACCAGAATACTTATATCTGATAATCCATTGAATGGCACCCTTCCAGCTTCCATTGGAAACCTCACCTCTGTTGAAATCTTTAAAGCAGATGATTGTCAGATTGAGGGAAGCATTCCTCAAGAAGTTGGTCACTTACGCAATTTGACCAACTTAAGCCTCGGAAACAATAAATTGATTGGATCAATTCCAGTTACAGTTGGGAAAATGAGAATGCTCCAAGTTCTGAATCTTGTTGACAATGGATTGCAGGGCCCCATTCCAAATGAAATCTGTCAGTTAAGAAACTTAGGAGAGGTGTATTTGAGTAGGAACAAGCTTCATGGATCAATACCCTCCTGTATAAGTGATATTATTTCATTAAGAGTCTTGCACCTAAGTTCCAACAATTTTACTTCTACCATACCCTCAACCCTATGGAGCCTCAGGGATGTCTTGGATGTGAGGTTGTCAATGAATTCACTCAATGGGAGCTTATCAATGGATATTGAAAATTTGAAGGTCGTGACTCAAATAGATATATCAAAGAACCAATTATCAGGTGAAATTCCTAGTAGCATCGGAAGCCTCCAAAACTTGATGAAATTTTCCATTGCACATAACAAGATACAGGGCCCTATTCCGGAGTCACTGGGAAACTTGATTAGCTTGGATTTTTTAGACTTATCCAATAATAGCCTCGTGGGAGGAATTCCCAAGTCTCTTGAGAAACTCTTGTACCTTAAATTTATAAATGTGTCTTTCAATAGTTTGGAAGGAGAAATTCCTATAGGAGGATCTTTTGCAAACTTCTCTGCCAAATCATTCATGGGGAACAGTGCACTTTGTGGTGCTACCAGGTTACAAGTACCCCCGTGTAGAACTAGTACTCATATGGGATCCAAGAACAGGAAAGTCAGTTCTAAGATCTTGATATATATATTATCAGCAATTGCAGCAGCAATATTAGTATTAGGTCTGGTCTTTGTTCTATTCAGATGTCGAATGAGGAATGCAAAATTTTTAGACACGGAAGATGGGTTAACTCTGGCAACATGGAGAAGAATTTCATATCAAGAACTTGGACATGCAACAAACGGATTCAATGAAAGCAATCTACTTGGTACAGGTGGCTTTGGATCAGTGTTCAAAGGAAAACTTCCTGATGGGTTGGACATCGCAGTTAAAGTTTTCAATTTGCAAGTAGAAAGGGCATTAAAAAGTTTTGATGATGAGTGTGAAGTCATGAGCAAAATCCGTCACAGAAATCTTATTAAAATTGTCAGTAGTTGCTCTAACATCGACTTCAGAGCCTTGGTCCTTGAGTATATGCCTAATGGGAGTCTAGAAAAATGGTTGTATTCTCACAATTACTGTTTGGATATCCTACAGAGATTAAACATAATGATAGATGTTGCATCTGCGATGGAATATCTCCATCATGGCTCAGCAACACCTATTGTTCATTGTGATATAAAGCCCAGCAATGTCTTACTAGACCTAGATCTTGTTGCACATCTGAGTGACTTTGGCATTGCCAAACTCTCAGGCGACAGGGATTCTATTATACAAACCAACACCTTAGCCACCATTGGATATATGGCACCAGGTAACATGTTAAGTTTATGATCTAAATTTATGTTAATTTACATACATGTTATGTTTCTAGGCTTGCTCATGGAGCAGGTTTTGTTTCCTGATCTGGCTTTTCATGTAGAGTATGGATCAGAAGGTATTGCTTCTGCAGCAGGAGACATCTACAGCTTTGGTATATTGATGATGGAAACGTTTACAAGAAGGAAGCCCACAGATGAGGAGTTTGAGGAAGGAAGGAGCCTGAAGTGCTGGGTTGAAGAGGCATTACCAGATTCAGTAACTGAAATAGCAGATGCCAATTTGCTTGGAGAAGAAAATTTCACAGCTAGAAAGGACTGTATTTTGTCTACCCTGGAAGTTGCTGTGAATTGCTCTGTGGAATCAGCACAGAGGAGAATCGACATAAAAGATGTCCTAAGTAGACTTAAAAAGATCAGAACTAAGTTTGAAAAGAGTGTATCAACGACCTCAATGTGAAAATAGAAGTCTGGACTCTCTTTCTTTCTTTACACAGTTCTAATCTGGTTCCATATATGAACAAAATCATGCCACCAGGGCAATGTAAAGGAAGCCGAATTCTTGTAATTTCTTCATATTCATGTATCCCTTGGAAAGTGAAAATTGAAATGTACTCGGAAATGGATAATCTTTTCCGGTGGCAAAATCTTCAGAAGGTTTTAATTTTATTGCCAGAGTGTACCTTTTGTATGTCAATTTAATAATTACTAACAATATTAATGGAAGGAATAATCTTGAATAAAATATAAATAATCACACACACAATTTGAACTATGATAACAGTTTTATTAAATCTATTCACTCAAACTTCAAGACTAACCAACAAGATCTTGGGCCAAGCCAGGAGATTAAGAACAGCAGTTATTTCTAATAATAAAAAAAAAAAAAAACAAATATACAACACAACCGCAGAACATTGTTTATTTGCATACTGAAAAAAAGAAAAAAGATGAAATTAATTAATAGGGTTCACCAACAATTTTGATGGCGATGGGGAAGGTGGAATTGGGTGACGGAGCCAGCCCTACACAGGATTCCTTGGTGGGGATGGGAAAGAAGGAATTGGTTGGTACGGCCAGCCCCACCTCGGCAGAATTGGGTGATAAGGCAACCCGCATCTCGGAATCCACCACCACGATGGATTTTTTGCTGAAGTGATTAGCTCCAGATAAAGCAACAAAGATAAACAAGATAACTTTTTAAGTGTTCCTTTCATGGTTAAGTGCAAAAACTGAAATTTGCTTAGCTTGAGAAGAATGAAAATTTTGATGGTGATGTTTGTGAGATCATTATCTACTAATTAAATACTCTATTTTTTCAATTTCAGAGTTTTTGGATAAAATTTTATCAAAGCATGGGACCTAAGTTAGACATTCAATCAATGTCATGATTTCATCCATGTTTAATCTCATATTTCTCACGTAAATTAGGATCATGAAGTTGCCTTGGTTTCATTTTTACTCTCTTTCCAAATTTACAATGCTTTAATTATTGGTTAAATCCATATGTAGAATTATATATTAATACATGTTTAAGGATGATATATGATGTTAAATTGAAGAAATTTTAAGTTAATAGAAAATGCTAGTTTTGACCTTGAACATGTTGTTTCATTATTGAGTTGTTTATAACTTAATGTTAATTGATAATATATAGATATGCTTTTAGTGTAAATATGGTATAAAGTTTGTTGCATAAATGGATGTTTTATGTATTTGAGTATGGTTTTGAGTTACGAACCATATAGAATTAGAGAAGTTTATGTATAAAAAGATAGAGTTTGAAATCAAAAACAAAAGTTAGATTTTATAAAAAGAATAATGAAACATAATAGAAATAAAAAGTAGAGAGAGATTGGTTTTTATGCATAACATCAAAGTGTATTTACCTACATATTGGATTGTAGACGAACATTCTGACATGAGTCACATGAGTTATAGATACAAAGTTTATATTCACATGTTCAATTATTACATTTTTACACATAGTTTTTAGAGCAAATTATTTATATGATTTTTAAAAAAAGTAAACCCAATTACAAAGTTTTCTTTATGACTAATGTGATGGAGAATCTACAAAGCAACTTTACACACTTATTGTTTTTTCTTAGTAACTCTAGAGTAGAGTTTATTATAGCCTGATAAAGTGTAAGTAGGTTAAGGACTGTAGATAGAGTTAGATTTTATGGTCATGGTTTCTCATCTTTTAGCCTAGGTTGGTCAAAAGAGAAAGAAACGAATTTTTAGAAAGAATTTTAAAGAATTTCCAAAGTTTTTAACAAATTTAAAGTATTCATAGCATATATAGCACATTTTACTACATTGTATTTTACATATATATTTAGTTATATTATGCATATTCAGAGTTTTAAGAGATTTCAAAGTGCTCAGAGAAATGATAATATAAGTACAAATATTTAAAGGCATAGTAAAACAAGAAGAAACTAATACTAAGTTTTCCAGATTATGTTAGTTTAATTTACTTATTAGGTTTTTTTTATACTCTCCTTATGGCTTTATAATGTTTTTTTATAGGTGAGAATGGTGCAATTGCTGGGAGAGGTCACAAGTGCGCATGAGGTTGAGGCACACTTGTTATAGTATGAATATATTATTTTGGAGATGTATATATATGTTAGCTAATCTTAGAGATAAGTATATGTATATATGAGCAAAGTATTGTTAACCAAAAAAACATAATTTTAATTTTGTTATGTAAATGTCTAATTTTATTTATCGTTGAAATTATGATAAAAAAAATTTCAATCATTTGGTTGGTTGATACTATTAAAATAATATTTTTTTTATAGGTTTTTAAGAGAGATACAAATTGGTTATTTTTAGAGAAAACTCTAACAAATTTTTACTTGAAATAGTTTTTCTAAGGAATGGTTACAATTATTGGCATCAAAGCTTATTTTGGTAAGTAAATAAAAAAATTGACTAAATTATGTTTTTGGCTTAAAGAGTCTCATAGAGAAATTATTAAGTAGAGGAATGGATTCATAGCGTGCTACCTAGTAGATATGCTCTCGAAGACTGGCTATTGTAAATTTTAGTATAATCTATAGTTTTGTGAGTGATATAGATGACTAACCATAGTGGTGATGGTTGGTTATTACAAATGAGACAAATGATGAAATCATATGGAAAAAGTTGACCCGTTACAAGAGAGATGTCAAACCCTCTACAACATCTTCCTAGGTTTGGATACCAAGAGAGAGATTGAATTCAACTGAGGACGATGAAGGAGAAGAAGAGGTTGGCGATCATGGCGATGGAGAGAGAGACAGAGAGAGAAAGGTTGAAATGAATGAGAGGAGGAAGCAGAAGAAGATGGAGATGGAGGACCCAGACACAGACCACAAGCCCATGTGAATACAGCTCTTTGTTTTTTTTTTTTTTTTTTTCCCTCTCTCTCTCTCTCTGTCTACTTTCCGTTCCCTTCGCTGTCTTCTTTTTCTCTTATCCAAATTCCGATATTACCATACCCTTTTTCGCTTAATTACGAGAATAGGATTCCGATTTTGGACTGTAGTGCGTATAGAATCCAATAATGACAAACTTTACAATCACCATAATACCCCTGATCTTTAATCAAATTACAAAAACAGGACAAGTACGCCAGAAAATCTGGTATCATTAAATAATCATAAATTAAGGTGGATAATGAATTAAATCTTTTGATAATTAGATAATGAAATGAGTTGGATGATGTTGAAATGCAAGTTATATTGTCGAGAGAGTTTTTCGAACGATATAAGATAATAAGTCGTGGAGTCGAATTCTTCCGATATCATATTAATTTGAATAGATCAATGAATTAATCACCAAAATTATACTTTAAACCTATGTTTTGATAGAAAATTCGATTGTTAATAATTTAAAAGATTAACCTATATGATATAAATTTAGGATCAAGCTTAGTATAGTATACTTTTCTCATGAAGTGGGTCAATTCAAACATAATAGTCCAGGTCCATTCCCCGAAAAAAAGGTAAACCAAAAAGCTAGACTCTGGTTGATTTTAGAAACAAATTTTGGGTTCAAATTTTAGCTTTCGGTCACTTTATTCATGTCAAGGCAGAGAGCTTTTGATAATTGAGAAGAAAATGAGGTGTGAAAGGGGGCTGTGGTTGTCCAGTTGATATTGACAATCTAACTATTTTCCCAGTGAATTTACTGTTGTTTTCTTGACCAAAATGAATCAGAATGATTGAGTGGGTGGTCTGGTCTGGGCTGGTCTGGTGGGTTGGGTTGGGTTGGGTTGGGTTGGGTGTTGGTCAGAGTCAAAACTGAGGCTAATTTTTGGATGGCAGGTCCTAGTCTTACCGACTGATGAGTTCTGCAACTGTGATGCTAGTACGCCAGCTTAACATTACTGTCAGAATGGCGACCCACATCCATATTGAGACAAGGGATGGATGGATGGATGGATGGATTCAATCCTTGGCATTTTTTCCGGTTTGTACCAAAATAATACAGAGCTTTATAGCTTCCCTTCAATGTTGGAGCTATTCTTGCACAGAGTGCATGCTCGGGTGAGCTGGATTGGACTACTGATCTACAGCCCATGTTTCAACTTTAATCTACTCTGGCCCAAATGCTAAAGTTTGGATAAGTTCCTCCGTTATTCAAAATGCTCGCTCTTACGTGGATAAGAGTCTTCTGCACAAACAGAGACGTTTGGCATCACCAGGTCTTTCAAAATTCGGTAGCTATTTTCTTGGTTAACTTTATTCAATACAGAAATTTCGGTAACTACAGAAAATATTATTGATTTTTCTGACAATAAAATCAACAGAGTTGCAGAGGGAAGGGAAGGGAAGGGAAGGTGTTAAGAGGTGGAGAGCCATGGCATTATGCTGCCAATTGACAAAAATCTTTAACAACAGAAGTTGTGGATACAAATTTGCCATGAAGGGGGTTTGAAAGTTTTGCAGGAAAGGAACAACGTAAGTCATTGATCTGGTTTTTACGTGTATCCAACACAAGTTTGTTGACTTAATATCCAACACAAGTGACATTGAGATGTTGAATATATATATATATATAGTGAAAGATAAAGAGGGTATTATTGTAATTTTGATGATCTAAAATTAGGTTATTTTATAAATTTTAAAAGTGAAATTCTCGAATTTAAGAGGGTTTTTTTTTTTTTTTTAATGTTTTGATGATGGTTTTTCTTTTGAAATAACGTAGTTAACATTTAAAAAAAAATTGTATTCCATTTTTAAAAATATATTATTTTAATAACCTTTGCTATTTAAATTTTGTCGTTGAAAAGAAACGGCAAGTTCACAAAAATATGACGAGACCAACTCATAAACAAAATTTGGTAGTGTCAACTTCTTTGCCAAACGGTGCAATAATTATACTGCTGGACGTTGTGAAAGTGATTGAATTAATTATGTAGATGAAATTCTAATTAGCAATTAGGGTTAGGGTTAGGGTTTTCAAACTTTTATTGCGATTAAATTGAATGTCTTTAAATAATTATAATAATTACAAGATTAAAGGAACATATGTTAAAAAGTTATTTTTTTTCAATTTTTTATTCAAAAGTTTAGATAATAAAATTATTATTTTATTTTTTAAATTTTATTTTGAATTAAAAATGTTATCTAAATTATTAAGAAAATAATTTTTATCAAATCTATGGTTAAAATTGGATTTAAATCAAATCAATTTAAAATCAAATCGAATTTAATTTGAATAAATTTAAAATAAGCTTGTTTTTTAGGAGTCTGAATTTGAAAGTTGAGCTCGTTATGGTTTGAGCTCATAATGAGCTCAGTTGATAAAGTTTGCAAATTAATGAAAATTATTTGAACAAATTAAAATGAAACTATATCGTTTTAGGTATTTGAGATATTTGATAAATCAAATCAAACTGAATTCAAATTCGACTCATGTCAAGTGAGTCAAATTCGAGTTTGGAGAAATCAAATTCGATACTCAAACTTAAAAGAGTTGAATTTGATGAATTTAAATTTAATTTGATTTAAGTTTAATCCGAATATTGGGAAAATGTTTTTTGTTTTAACAAAATGGGATTACTATTATCATTTAAAAAAAAAAAAAAAAAAAGGGGAGAGAGAGGTCCTGTTCCGGGTGGTTGGCTCTGCAATGAAGTTTGCATTAAAAGCTGGTCCCTCGGCGGGATATTTTGAGCGCCAATGGTGTGCAACTTGAGCTAGTGGGTTCCTGAACGTGGAAGAGATTTACATGAAATGAGCGATCTCAGATGAATTGCAAAGTCCACTTCTTGACTCACCGTCAAGTAATAAGTGTGCTGAAAATGAGGTTGCCCAATTCGAGTGTAGGTGAGAGCTCAATTTCCATGCAGTTGTTCAACAGCTTGTGCTATTTTCCAAAACCCCCTGTGATGATCAAAATGAGACAGATTTGATTCGATATTTTAAATATCCTGCAATTTTTTTTTATAAGTGTTGCTTGTCTTCTAATATTTGTCAACCTGCATACTTCCATGAAGATGAATCTTTCGATCCTGTTCATCGTTGCTTTCTTCCTTCTTTGTTTGTCGGTTACAGCCACGGGAGCTAACATTACCACTGACCAAGATGCTCTTCTGTCTCTGAAAGCCCACATAACTCTTGATCCCAACAGTGTATTGGCCAGAAATTGGACCACAAATACCTCCGTCTGTAATTGGATTGGCATCAGCTGCGGTGTCCGTAATCACGGTCACAGAGTTACAGCTTTGAACATTTCTTACTGGGGTCTTGGAGGCACCATCCCTTCACAACTGGGACAACTGTCTGCTTTGCAAATACTTGATGTTAGCAATAACCAACTTTCTGGTGTTATTCCCTCCTCCATCTTCAATATATCTTCACTCGAAGGTATGATGAAGTGTTCCACATTTCTTACATGCTATTTTTTTTGCAGGAGAAATTCCACAAGAGCTGGGCAATCTTGTAGAACTGGAGTTATTGGCTCTGTCAACTAATGACCTAACAGGGACCATTCCTTCAAGTATTTTCAACCTTTCTTCTCTAACCAGCTTGCGATTGGGAAATAATAGCCTGACAGGCAGCCTTCTGGACAACATATGTCAACATCTTCCTCTCCTGGAAGTACTTGTCTTGTCCGTGAATCAGTTGACGGGTCCAATTCCATACAATTTGTGGCAATGTAGAGAGCTTCGAATGCTTTCTTTAGCGTATAATCAATTCACTGGAAGTATACCAAGAAGTATCGGGAACTT
Organism: Anacardium occidentale; assembly: GCA_026122585.1. NCBI lineage: Eukaryota > Viridiplantae > Streptophyta > Magnoliopsida > Sapindales > Anacardiaceae > Anacardium > Anacardium occidentale. Next base: position 179,874 of record JAJEJH010000092.1, on the reverse strand, counting down.
GACGAAGATGAAGAAGATATTTCTTAACTTTAACAAACTCCAAGGTATGATGAAATCTAGCTGGATATTTTTACAAGAATATATCTTTTTCTCAGTTTCTTGCTTGTTTGTGACAGAGTCTAACCGCTAGGCTTGATCTCACATTTATTTTGATTAAATTTCTGAAATCTCATTTGTAAATTCTGAATGATAAGAACTAGAGGTATGATATATTCTTCAATCAATTGTTTTCTTGCTGTGTGAACGATAGAATCATTTACATACTATTTATTTTGCAGGAGAAATTCCACAAGAGCTGGGCAATCTTGTAGAACTGGAGTTTTTGTCTCTGTTAACTAATGACCTAACAGGGACCATTCCTTCAAGTATTTTCAACCTTTCTTCTCTAACCAGCTTGCAATTGACATATAATAGCCTGACAGGCAGCCTTCCGGACAACATATGTCAACATCTTCCTCTCCTGGAATCACTTAGCTTGTCCATGAATCAGTTGACGGGTCCAATTCCATACAATTTGTGGCAATGTAGAGAGCTTCGAATGCTTTCTTTATCGTATAATCAATTCACTGGAAGTATACCAAGAAGTATCGGGAACTTGACCTTCATCAATGAATTATACCTTGGCTACAACAAGTTGACAGGTACGTTAGAAACCTTTCTAATTCCAGCTTCACTGAGTGGCTTACATGTTTTGATTGTTTACTATATTAACAATGAATCTTAAAGTACCATAAAGTTACTGTTTCTTGCTGCCTAGACCCTGAGGCTTAGTCTCATGTATTCATATGGTAATTTAAATGAAAGAAAAGTTCTGATGTGTCTTGTTAATAGCTTCGATAAATATCTAACGATCACACACACTCGTCTATTGTCAGTCTCCAATTTAATTTGGTGAAAGCATTATTCAGTTCTTTTTAAAGTTTCTTTGATTAATTTCTTTTTCTCAATGATAAATCCTTATATGTGCTGACTTTGCAGGAGAAATTCCGGAAGAGCTGGGCAATCTTATCGAATTGAAAAAATTATCATTAACAAATGCTGCCTTGACAGGGTCCATCCCTTCAGTTATCTTCAACCTCTCTTCTCTAATCGAAGTGGATTTTTCAAATAATAGCCTAACAGGTGGCCTCCCTGACAACATCTGTCAGCATTTTCCTGGTCTCCAAGTGTTGTATATGAGACATAATCAATTATCTGGTTCAATTCCGCACAGTTGGTGGCTGTGACGCCGGTTTTTGCCGCGTCATGCCAGGACAAACTTACCACTCTTGTTTAACCACTCTAGACGCGGTCAAGAGGAGCGCATAACGGGTTTGTGGCCCGCTACGGAGTCTATGGAGTCGCCACCCGGGAGTAACCCCGAGAAAATACACATCGGTGAAGATGGGCGATTTATGGATCCCTTGCAAAGGACCCAACCATTCCTCACCTACCCAATGGGTCGGGTTCGGAGAGTCAGGTACGGCGATGGGAAGGTGTTAGGCACCCATGCCGCCCGGCGTGAAAGCCGGCCTCCACTATTATGGTGTGTTCGTTAGGCGCATTACCAAGTTTAATTAAGTTCCATTTTAATTATCACACGATGTAGTACATACAAAAATAAATCATCCACAAATATACAATTACAAAACAATAAAGATAAACGAAAAGGAAAATTACATCCTTTTGAACATACACCCCTATACATTTGATCTAGTCCTAAACAAGCCTAAAAAAATTAAATAAATAAATCCTGCAAAACAATTTGTTAGGAGCAAACTGTAATTACAAAATTAAATAAATAGATAAATAAATAAAATAAAATAAAAATAAAAAGAACCACAAAATAAAAAAAAAATAAAAAAGGAAAGTCTGCAGAAATAAACAAAGTGCAGCCCGCCCAGTGAAGATTAACAGTATGCAACCCAACCAGCCCGCCCAGTGAAGATTAACAGCATGCAGCCCAACCAGGAGGCCCAATAATATATACACACACAGTAGGTAAAAATAAGCAAATTCCCCAGCCGTGACTCGAACCCAGGTGCCCAGGACTAAACCTCGCGCCGTTCGCCGTCCAAGCGACCAGCCCCGTTCACTCAAGTGGCATGCAGAAAAGTTATATATAAAATATGCACAGACGCACTCAAAGTACAAAATTTACTTTTACAGAAGGTTTTCATACGAGATATTGTATTTTTATACACATAGTACAACATACATATAATACATACAGTTTAATCATGTTATCACATATATACAAAATATGATAATATATGCATTTGTGTATAGTAACCAAAAAAAAAAAAATAAATAAAAAGGAATAAAATAAAAATAAAAAGAACGTAAAAACAAACTAATAATAACAAAAATACTTATTTTATATATATATATACATGCTGTAGCACATAAAAATATAAAACAATATAATATATAGAAAGTTTATACTATACAACACATGTAGTATACACACACACATATGAACACATCACACGTACGTATTAAATATAATAACAAAAAATATATATATATATATAATAAATATGTTGTTTTTTATTTAAAGCCCCTCAGGATACGTACCTTTGATATTTGGCTCCTATGGTACTCTTCTTCGATGTGCTTCGGCGATGTGTTCTTGAAACGGATTTCGTAGACTCGGTTGTCTCAACTCGCTCAAAATATTTATTTTAGGAAATTCTTAGAATTATAGTTTCGGGCTTTTAGAATATTTTTTCCCTCCTCTGGAATGTGAATGCTCTCCCCTTTATATAGACTTCCTAGGGATTAGATTTATCTCAATTTAAATCATAATTATCTACTAATTTATCCTAGATAATTTTATTTATTTTATTAATTATCCTATTATTCTAATTATCTTATTATCTTTTAATATCTTAATTAAATTATCCTTTAATTATCCTAATTATAATCCTATTATCTCAACTATCAATTATCCTATCTAATTATCTTAATTATTTTAAATTTAATTAAATAATTATCCATCCTAATTAATTAAAATATCCTAATTAATTAAATTAATATCCTAATTAAACTAAAACCCAAAAATGTTTTTATGGGCTTATGTAACCATACACTAAGTGGGCCTAAAATGGGTCAAATCTAATTATAATGGGTATTTCTAAAATAATTGGGTATTATAAAAGTCTTAATTATTTTGATTAGTCACTCATAACGAGTCTACTATCCGTTCTCAGTCCACGGGCCTTAGGTATCGATTCAAAGTCCCACATGGAAACCATTGTAGGTTATCATCATTGGGGATGACCATGTTAGGTCCAAAATAAGGTGTCTACAGATGCCCCTTACTTTGTGAATTTTGTGTGTGTTATGAATGCAATGAAAACACATGTAAAATGCAACAAAGTACTGAAAAAGACATCTAGTTTTGGACCAACAGAGATAAAAACAACACAGCAAAGGAAAACCCTTCTAGTTCCTTATGCCTATATTAAAACTATCAAAACGGATTAGCCCCTTCTAGGCATCTCCGACAAAGCGAACTGTCCCTTTTAGACAGAACTCAGAAGTAAATTGTCTCTTTTAGACAAATTTACAAAAATAAAATGTCCCTTTTTAGACGAACCTATGATGGATTAGCCCCTTTTAGGCCTCTCCGATGAAAAGAACTGCCCCTTTTAGACAGAACTCGAAAGTAAATTGTCTCTTTTAGACAAATTTACAAAAATAGGATGTCCCTTTTAGACGAACCTATGATGGATTAGCCCCTTTTAGGCGTCTCCGATGAAAAGAACTGCCCCTTTTAGACAGAATTCGAAAGTAAATTGTCCATTTTAGACAAATTTACAAAAATAGGATGTCCCTTTTAGACGAACCTATGATGGATTAGCCCCTTTTAGGCGTCTCCGATGAAAAGAACTGCCCCTTTTAGACAGAATTCGAAAGTAAATTGTCCATTTTAGACAAATTTACAAAAATAGGATATCCCTTTTAGACGAACCTATGATGGATTAGCCCCTTTTAGGCGTCTCCGATGAAAAGAACTGCCCCTTTTAGACAGAACCCGAAAGTAAATTGTCCATTTTAGACAAATTTACAAAAATAGGATGTCCCTTTTAGACGAACCTATGATGGATTAGCCCCTTTTAGGCGTCTCCGATGAAAAGAACTGCCCCTTTTAGACAGAACTCGAAAGTAAATTGTCCATTTTAGACAGATTTACAAAAATAGGATGTCCTTTTTAGACGAACCTAAGGTGGATTAGCCTCTTTTAGGCGTCTCCGATGAAAAGAACTGTCCCTTTTAGATAGAACTCGAAAGTAAATTGTCCCTTTTAGACAAATTTACAAAAATAGGATGTCCCTTTTAGACGAACCTATGATGGATTAGCCCCTTTTAGGTAAGCTCGACGAGATTGGATTTGCCCCGGGTTGGGTAAGTTTGACAAAATTAGATTTGCCCCTGATTGGGTAAACTTGACAAAATTGGATATGCCCCTGGTTGGGTAAGTTCTACAAACATTGGATTTGCCCTTGATTAGGTAAGCTCGACGAGATTGGATTTGTTCACCAAAACTAGATATACCTCTGGTTGGGTAAGCTCGACAAAATCAAATGCTCTTATAGAAGGATAAAGATGTGCTTGCAAGACGAATCACAAAATTACCATAAAGGCGCACTGAAACATCAAGTTATTTTGAGTATTTTATGCGATGCATGATGACATGTTTATACTGACTGTGCTAATTTGTATGCAATGTTTACAGTCACAGCCATATCAGTATGAAGGTAGGAGACCTAGACCAAGGGAACATGCCCTGATTTTCTCAAGTCTTCTTTTTTCTTTTTTTTTTGTCTTTGTTTCTTTCCTTTTATCCTGATGGGATTTGACATCTTCAGCTTCAACTCATAAGTCCATATGACAAAATATTTTTGTCCAAAAAAGAAGTTATCTAGCTTGGTAGACGCTCACACGTCACTCAGTTCACTCAAGTGTTTGAAAAGGTGAAAATCTTACGCTTAAGTTCAGCTCATGAATGGTGCCTACCATAAGCTTGCTTGTTCATCTGATCTCCATCACTTAAGTCACATGCAGACACAAATTTGATAGTTTTGTAGAGGTTACTGTGGGGTTGGAGTGAGGGTAGGATTTTCTTAGATAATGGTAGCATAAACTGAAGGGACTGATAGAGTCATCTAAAACTTTTTCTTCAAGGTTTGAACCTCCATTCATGTTCATTCTTCTTTCTAGCTTTTTGAATACTTGAGCTTTGATTTTTCCCTCATTCTTTTTTTTTTTTCTTTTTTCATTTGACTCTTTTATTTCATACGAATGAGTATAAGTATTACTACTTTTCGCTTTGCTAACATAGTCTTAAATGCTCTATCAGCCCCCATGGCACGGTAGGGATAAGACAAAAAGAAAGTTGATGATTTGTGGTATAGGGTTTGCTAAGGAAGTGTTTCAATCTCAATAGGGTTTTCTAAAGTCAACTTGTATCGACTAATTTTTGTGAATGCACGTGATCGATTGTGATCTTGATCAGTATTTGAAGCAAGTTCTAGAGACACCTATCAGAGTGAACACACTCAACAAAGAAATCAAAGGTCATTTGTGTGTGCACGACCATGGGCTCAAAATCTCACGTTTGGTATTTGAAAGTCTACCAAGACTAGTTTACCTCCTTTTTGGAAAAACTCAAATCACATTTTATTACCAAATTGTGTCAACATGCACATTCATAAGATGCAATACATGCAAAAGAAAAGACAAGTTCAAAAGATAATGCCCTTCAAGTTTCATGGGAATCTTCCACTAGGTCGTTGATCTAGTTCATATCATTTCTTTTTCAGGCTCACTCTTCTTGAATGCATACTTCTTCCCCTCTTGTGCAACCAAGACATCTTCAATTTGTATCCCAGCATCATATAGTTGCTCAAATGTGATCAATGGAAAGAAACAAATCTTTTCATAAAAAGCAGGGAGAAGGTTTCTCATTATCATTTTTACTTGATCCTTCTCGAGAGGTCTGCTTGTCATCTTAGAGGCTTTCTCTCTCCATCTAGCTATAAATTCAGCGAATGACTCATTGTGTCTTTGTCTGGTCATTTCCAAGTCCCTGATTGTCACGTCTAAACCAGTGTTGTAGGAATATTGTTGTAGGAATTTTTCAACCAATCCATGCCAGTTTATTTTATCTATTTTACTGAGACTGTAATACCAAACACTAGCAACCCCTTCTAATGACAAAGGAAACAATTCCACTATTTGTTCTTTCGATAACCTAGTTGTTCCCATCACAGTGACATAATGCCTTAAGTGTGTTTTTGGATCACCAATTCCATCAAATTTGGGTAAATCAGGAACTTTAAACTTTGGTGGTAACCTCCTTTCTTTAGGTATGTTTAAGTCATCCCAGTCTAATGAGAATGATGCTCCTTGCTTCATTATGGCCTTCTCTAATTGTTCCAACTTTTCAGTTATTACTCTATCCCTCGAAGTGGGCATGGGTACCTCTACCGTCTTCTTTGAGCCTCTTTCTCTCTCTTCCCAGGTTTTCAAATAATCTTCCAAATCAAAGAAGTTATCCCTTGAATCATTTTGTTGCTCTTGAGCTAAGCCCCTCACCTTGCTAGTTTCTCCTACTTTCTGTTTTCCTTCAATTTTTGTTATCATTTGGGTCATTTTATCCATCAAGTCATCCATTCTTGTAGCAAGTCTTTCCTCTATCATATTCTCAAGTTTCTCTATCATTTCCTCCATCATGTTTCCCTCGGTCATATTTCTCTTCTCCCACTGAAATGGCTGCAAAATTACATGTTAGTGCATGATATGCATGATGTGTTTATGCATGATATGTATGCAAGGATTAACAAAGTGACATGTTAGTGCATGATATGGATGATGTGTTCATAACATGTATGCAAGAAGTGACATATTAGTGCATGATATAGATGTCATGTATACAAGATTAAATGGGTATATTTATTTTAAGCAATGACTTTTTTTTTTTTTTTTGGTTTTTTTTTTTTTGGTTTTTTGTTTTTGTGATTTTTTTGTTTTTTTTTTTGTTTTGGACTAAAAAATGGTGGCAAAAGATGGGTTTAATAAGTAGATAGACAAAAGAATTATGGACCTAACGTCTACGTAGAGTGAAGACTTAAAGGAGTCCTAATGACAACACATTTAGCCCTAAAGATGAGATTTCAAATTCAATGATGGGACAACCTAAACCTAAAGTTATGCAACATGTGAGACAAGACAGATGAGGGGTAAGTCTATTACTCCTAAATGATTTTGAGAGACTCGAATCAAAATTACTTATTTCGAAAGACAACAGACAAAAATGCCCCTATGAGGTAATCCAGATCAAAATTAGCCAATGTAAATGACACCTAATGATTTTAACCTTACAAGGATGATTCAGATTGGAATTACATATTTAGGACGACATTTGGCAATTTTACCCCTATCAGATGACTTGAGCTGAAAATATCTACTTAGACTGACCAAAGACGAAAATGCCCTTTAGAGGCGATTCGAAAGAGGAAGTGCTTTTAAGTCTAAGCTTTGCCCCCTTATCACTCCCTTCGCCCCCTTATTACTTCAGTCAATGAAAAGTTAGAAAAGTCAATTTTACCCTAAGTGGTTAGTATCCATTGAGTCACCAGAAGACCCAACGGTCCTAGACCTAATGAATCCTTACGTATGAAGTTTCGAGTTTTATGTGCCCATTTAGGAGTATGTCGAGTCATGTCACAAAGATTTCTACAAAATGATGTTTCAGAAAGTTTCCTCCTAGTTGAGATCACTTGAAGAAACAATTAGTGATATCTTGATGTCATGGATTAAAACATATTTCAAAATGGGCAACAAAAACTTGAGACCTTATGTATAAGGATTCGACTCGTCAATCACACACAAAAATGGGTCCTAAGGATTGACATCTATGGGCCACTACATGGGTTTGACTCGGGTAAAGGTCAAAGGCTACCTCAGGCGAGAACCAAAGGTTCTTTTCATATAAACGAAGGTACATTGCCCAAGGCTGATGTACAAGACAGACTACCCCTGGGCCGAGTGGGCTTTCGGGCGAAATCTGGATTGCCATCGGGGTTGATAAGGACAAGGAGTGCACAGTGGGTGTGAGTGTTGTGCAATGCAAGGAACTTGATTAAACTTAGAAGCGCTTTACAAACTTACCACATCGTAATCGACTCTTCGCATTTTCCCCAGTGGAGTCGCCAGAGCTGTGACGCCGGTTTTTGCCGCGCCATGCCAGGACAGACTTACCACTCTTGTTTAACCACCCTAGACGCGGTCAAGAGGAGCGCATAACGGGTTTGTGGCCCGCTACGGAGTCTATAGAGTCGCCACCCGGGAGTAACCCCGGGAAAATACACATCGGTGAAGATGGGCGATTTATGGATCCCTTGCAAAGGACCCAACCATTCCTCACCTACCCAATGGGTCGGGTTCGGAGAGTCAGGTACGGCGATGGGAAGGTGTTAGGCACCCATGCCGCCCGGCGTGAAAGCCGGCCTCCACTATTATGGTGTGTTCGTTAGGCGCATTACCAAGTTTAATTAAGTTCCATTTTAATTATCACACGATGTAGTACATACAAAAATAAATCATCCACAAATATACAATTACAAAATAATAAAGATAAACGAAAAGGAAAATTACATCCTTTTGAACATACACCCCTATACATTTGATCTAGTCCTAAACAAGCCTAAAAAAATTAAATAAATAAATCCTGCAAAACAATTTGTTAGGAGCAAACTGTAATTACAAAATTAAATAAATAGATAAATAAATAAAATAAAATTAAAATAAAAAGAACCACAAAATAAAAAAAAAATAAAAAAGGAAAGTCTGCAGAAATAAACAAAGTGCAGCCCGCCCAGTGAAGATTAACAGTATGCAACCCAACCAGCCCGCCCAGTGAAGATTAACAGCATGCAGCCCAACCAGGAGGCCCAATAATATATACACACACAGTAGGTAAAAATAAGCAAATTCCCCAGCCGTGACTCGAACCCAGGTGCCCAGGACTAAACCTCGCGCCGTTCGCCGTCCAAGCGACCAGCCCCGTTCACTCAAGTGGCATGCAGAAAAGTTATATATAAAATATGCACAGACGCACTCAAAGTACAAAATTTACTTTTACAGAAGGTTTTCATACGAGATATTGTATTTTTATACACATAGTACAACATACATATAATACATACAGTTTAATCATGTTATCACATATATACAAAATATGATAATATATGCATTTGTGTATAGTAACCAAAAAAAAAAAAATAAATAAAAAGGAATAAAATAAAAATAAAAAGAACGTAAAAACAAACTAATAATAACAAAAATACTTATTTTATATATATATATACATGCTGTAGCACATAAAAATATAAAACAATATAATATATAGAAAGTTTATACTATACAACACATGTAGTATACACACACACATATGAACACATCACACGTACGTATTAAATATAATAACAAAAAATATATATATATATATAATAAATATGTTGTTTTTTATTTAAAGCCCCTCAGGATACGTACCTTTGATATTTGGCTCCTATGGTACTCTTCTTCGATGTGATTCGGCGATGTGTTCTTGAAACGGATTTCGTAGACTCGGTTATCTCAACTCGCTCAAAATATCTATTTTAGGAAAATCTTAGAATTATAGTTTCGGGCTTTCAGAATATTTTTTCCTCCCCCCCCCCCCCTTTTTTGTGAATGCTCTCCCCTTTATATAGACTCCCTAGGGATTAGATTTATCTCAATTTAAATCATAATTATCTAATAATTTATCCTAGATAATTCTATTTATTTTTCTAATTATCCTATTATTCTAATTATTTTATTATCTTTTTAATATCTTAATTATCCTAATTAATCCTTTAATTATCCTAATCATAATCTTATTATCTCAACTATCAATTATCCTATCTAATTATCTTAATTATTTTAAATTTAATTAAATAATTATCCATCCTAATTAATTAATTAAATTAATATCCTAATTAAACTAAAACCCAAAAATGTTTTATGGGCTTATGTAACCATGCACTAAGTGGGCCTAAAATGGGTCAAATCTAATTCTAAAATAATTGGGTATTCTAAAAGTCTTAATTATTCTGATTAGTCACTCACAACGAGTCTACTATCCGTTCTCAGTCCACGGGCCTTAGGTATCGATTCAAAGTCCCACATGGAAACCATTGTAGGTTATCATCATTGGGGATGACCATGTTAGGTCCAAAATAAGGTGTCTACAGTGGCACTGTCGGGAGCTTGGTTTTCTTAACTTGGCAGATAATCAATTTACAGGAAGTATACCAAGAGATATTGGCAATTTAACATCGGTTACTGCAGTATATCTTGCCTCCAACCGCCTGACAGGTAAATTATACACCACCTCAAGCATTTTGTAGCATATTGTTTAGTATGTTTTATCAATACTAGATCCTCAGGTATGTTGCATATGAATGTCCGAGCTGGCATGTTTGCAGGTGAGATACCAGAGGAAATTGGTAACCTTCCTAAACTAGAAAAATTGGGGCTTATCAGTAACAACTTTATTGGTTCGGTCCAAGCTGCAATCTTCAACATTTCAACAGTGATCGAGCTTTCACTGGTTGATAATAAACTCTCAGGAATGCTTCCATCTATAATAGAACTTCCAAACCTTAAGTGGTTTTTATTGGGGGTTAACAATTTCTCGGGGCCAATTCCTAAATTCATAGTTAATGTTTCCAAGCTCTCTTATCTAGATATCGAAGATAACTCATTCTCAGGCTTTATTCCCAACAATCTAGGAGATTTAAGAAGCCTCCGGTGGCTGAACTTAGCAGGTAATCTCTTGAGATCTGCTCCTGATCTGGGTTTTCTATCCTCTTTGATGAATTGCAAGTACTTAAGAGATCTACTAATATTTGAAAATCCATTAAATGGCATGCTTCCAAGGTCCATAAGAAACCTTTCTACTTCCTTGGAAAGATTTGGAGTCGATCATTGCAACCTTAGTGGCAATATTCCCGAAGAAATCGGCCATTTGAACAACTTGATGATCTTGTGGTCCGAAAACAATGAATTGACTGGATCAATTCCTGTTTCACTTGGTAGATTGCAAAATCTGCAAGGCTTGTATCTTCAAAATAATAAACTAGAAGGATCTATCTCACAGGATCTTTGTCATTTGGACAACTTGGTTGACTTGTTCTTGGAAAATAATAAACTTTCTGGGTCAATTCCTGCATGTTTGGGTCATCTCACAACGCTTAGAAAACTTCTGTTAGGCTCCAACTGGTTAACTTCTTCTATACCTTCGTCTTTGTGGAACCTTACAGACATCTTGCAGTTCAACCTGTCAACAAATTTTTTGAGTGGACCTCTGTCACCAAACATAAAAAATTTGAGGGTTACCACACATATAGATTTATCAAAGAATGAAATATCAGGTGAGATTTCGAGCACTATTGGAGAACTAAAAAATCTACAACATCTCTCGTTGAGATATAACAGACTACAAGGTCCAATTCCACAATCATTTGGCGACATGATAAGTTTGGAATTCTTGGATTTATCCAACAATGATCTCTCTGGACTTATTCCTAAATCATTGGAGGCTCTTTCCTACCTGAAATATCTAAACTTATCATCTAATCAATTAGAAGGAGAAATTCCCAATGGAGGACCATTTAAAAATTTCTCGGCTGACTCGTTTTTGGGGAATCAGGCATTATGTAGTGCAGCATCTCATATGCATTTATCACCTTGCAAAACTAGCACTAAGGGAAAATCAAGGAAAAATTCCACTCTCCTATTGATTGTTTTGCCCATAAATATTGTGGTAATAATATTGGTCTTGGGACTTATATTTGTTTTGATCAGAGGCAGAAAAAGGACCGTAATGCTGCCAATCAATGTTGATATGTCCCCGCAAGGAACATGGAGAAGAATTTCGCAACGAGAACTTGAGATAGCTACAAATGGATGGAGTGAAAGCAAACTACTTGGTGTAGGGAGTTTTGGTTCAGTCTATAAAGGAAGTCTTCAAGATGGGATGCAAATTGCTGTAAAGGTTTTCCATCTACAACATGAAGGAAGTTTCAAGAGTTTTGATAATGAATGTGAAGTACTGACCGGTATTCATCATCGAAATCTTGTAAAAGTCATCACTAGTTGTTCAAATGGAAATTTTAAGGCGTTAGTGCTAGAGTACATGCCCAATGGGAACCTGGACAAGTGTTTGAGTTCTGACAATTATTTTCTTGACATGTTACAGAGGTTGAACATTATGATAGACGTTGCATCAGCTCTGGAATATCTCCACTTTGATTGTTCAATCCCTGTAATTCATTGTGACTTAAAGTCCAACAACATATTGCTGGATGAAAACATGGTAGCACATTTGAGTGATTTTGGCATTTCAAAACTCCTGGGCGAAGAGGAGTCCATGACACAAACTCGAACCCTTGCCACCATTGGTTACATGGCACCAGGTCATTCCAAAATTCATTATTCTTGTTCATGTTAATCTTTCTATGCTATTGATTTAATAATAAACTCTGATCTTTATCAACAGAATACGGAAGCGAAGGACAAGTGTCTAGAAAAGGCGATATTTATAGCTATGGGATTGTACTGATGGAAACATTTACTGGGAAGAAACCAACAGATGAAATTTTCTCAGAGGAAAGGAGCTTAAAGCGGTTGGTCATGGAGTCTTTACGTAGTTCAGTGATGGAAGTTGTGGACAAGAATTTGTTATGGAGGGAAGATGCAGATTTTGCTGTAAAGGAGCAATGTGTGTCATCTATCTTGAGTTTGGCTGTGGAGTGTACAGAAGAGTCACCTGAGAAGAGGATAGACACAAGAGAGGTAGTTTCTAGACTGGTGAAAATTAGAGACACATTTCTTGCCGCTCTAGAAATTGGAAAAGGTAGAAGGTGATCAAGTTTAAATTGAAGTTCTTTGGGGGCTTTGTTGGAGATGGGATTTTATTTGGATAGATAATTCACTTCAATGGTTGAGTGTAATATCACAGTTTTCATTAATCAACAAATTCATGGGTTGCTCTGTGCTCACGTTCACATCTATTTGAAATTGATATGCTGGTTTCATTAGGAATGATCCTTCTGCATGCCTTATTTGCTCTGTGTCGATATTATATATTATATATTTATTTATAAATTCTCTGTTTTTCAATGAAAATTGAACTAAATTCTCAGGGAAGTTTAGTTTTACAGCAAATCCACCACTGGTTATGTGTTTACTCTTGCTGGCGGAACTGTAAGTTGGGTATCAAAACTACAATCGGTTGTGGCTACATCAACAACAGAAGCAGAATATGTAGCAGCTACACAAGCCAGCAAAGAAGCAATATGGTTGAAAATGCTATTAGAGGAACTCGGGCACAAGCAAGAAAAGATTCCCTTATACTGTGACAGTCAAAGTGCCTTACATCTTGCAAAGAATCCAGCATTTCATCCTAAGACAAAGCACATACGAGTTCAGTATCACTTCGTTCGTGAGAAAGTGGAAGAAGGAACTGTGGATATGCGGAAAATTCACACAGAAGATAACCTGGCAGATTTTATGACAAAGGCGGTCAACAGTGACAAGTTTGTTTGGTGTCGATCCTTTTGTGGCATAATGGAAACATAAGCAACCTGATAATGGCAAGGTAGAAAGAATGGTGTGAAGATCTGATTGAATATCAATCAATCTTCAAGTGGGAGATTGTCAGGAGCTGCAGGAAAATTGAAGAAGAATGGAAGAAGCAGCCACCAACCTTGTCAGGAGCAGCTGGAAAAGTGAAGAAGCAGCTGAAAACTTTGACAAATCCAGCGACAAACTTTGACAAGGAAAATTAGGCACCCACCATGCATTAAATGGAGGGTGGTTGGGCGGCAGAATTTTTTCCTATAAATAGGCCTTCCTTGCTTCATTTCTAGCATCCCAAATCTTCTTCTCCTTCCTAAATTTGAGAGAAAAATTAGAGTGTTTCTTCCTATTATAACAAGAGAGATATTTTGTATTCTCCTTAGAAAATAGAGAGGTTGTAATTCTCGATTTTTCTTTATAGTGATATTCTTCTATTTTGTCCGTGGTTTTTACCCTAATTCATAAAGGGGTTTTCCACGTAAAAATTCGTGTGTCATTTATTCTCAAATTTATTTGTCGCAATCCTGCTCTATTCGGTCACTTATTTCGTAACATTTAATACATACAAAATTATACAATTTCTTCGCACTTGATCAGGAGACATCGATTTTATATATATATGCATGTTTATTTGTTGTGTCGTCTTCTTCGATTTCTGAATATAGTATAAAATTGTCAAGTTGTGAGAACATTTGTGGAAGAAAAGGAAGTCAATATTCCACTTTGCTTTTAAAAAGCTGTTCACATGCGTTGTGGAGCCATGTCTTGTCGTACAATTTGCTGTAATGGCAGCTACTTGGAATTAGGCCAATGGAGACATTAAATATTATTTTTGAGTTGACGCATATTTCTCTATAAAGTGTGGAAGCAGCGGCCGTCTAAATTGAAAACACTGTAAGCCTACCACTACAAGTTGCCAAAACTAGACTGATATTCTGTTACCCCGTGTAGACTCTTTTCTTTTCTATTTTCAGAAAGAACTTCGGGCAAATCATGAAGGCAAATTGGTTAGAAAACAGTGGCAATCAAAAGAAGAGTAATAGTTAATTTCCAAGAAAATTCTTATTAATTTAATATTTTTACTAAGATAAGATGTGCAGGATTAGCACTATTTTCTATTAAAAGAGCTGGGTTTTTTTGGATGAGTTTAAGAATTTTAAGGTTGAAAACGGGGGGGTGGGCCATTGTGATTTTCTCTTTATATGTCATTCTTCTCCTTGATTAGAATCCCATATCTTAAATTTCAGCAATGGATATTCATTGTTTTCTCATCATCTGTGCTTCAATGTTGGCTGTGTATTGTGCGATGAGTTGCTTAACTATTGAAGCAACTAACACTACCACAGATCAATTATCTCTTCTTGCCTTAAAAGCTCAAATCACCCATGACCCTCACAATTTCTTGGCAACAAACTGGTCTGCTGCTACCTCTGTTTGCAGCTGGACAGGGATCACTTGCGATGCCAACAATAGAGTCACAGTCTTGAATCTTACCTCAATGGCTCTTACAGGAACCATTCCGCCACAGATAGGAAATTTGTCTTCCCTTGTTGAGATAAGATTCCGCAACAACAGTTTTCATGGCTCTCTGCCTGTGGAGCTGGTTAATTTACGGAGATTGGAACTCCTTAATTTCGAAGAAAACGACTTAGAAGGAGAGATGCCACCTTGGCTCGGCTCTTTGCCTAAACTTCAACACCTTTATCTCTCTGATAACGATTTCACTGGTCCCATCCCACCTTCCATATGCAACATCTCAACATTGAGGACTTTAGATTTTATGAACAATGACCTGCATGGATATATTCCACAAGATATTGGTAATTTGGTCAACCTGGAGAGATTCATTCTCTATGGTAACCCTCTGGTTTCAGGGCCCATACCATCAGCCATGTTCAACATCTCTTCTTTGATAAATATCAATTTTGCCATGAATAGGATGTCTGGGAACCTACCTGACAATATGTGTCAAAATCTTCCTGTTCTCAAATATCTGATTCTTCATCACAATCAGTTTGTTGGTTCTATTCCAACCAGCTTGTGGCAATGTCAAGAGCTTGTACGTATATCTCTAGATTACAATAGATTCACAGGAACTATACCAGCAAGTATCGGAAAGCTGAAACTGCTGAGGGAGCTCTACCTTGACAACAACAACTGGGAAGGTGAGACTTAATATCGGAAAGCTATTTAAATTTTGACTTCAAGGTGAAGAATTAATGTTGTATGATGAGTTGAATTCTGATAATATGCAGGTGAAATTCCAGAAGAAGTAGGTTCTCTAAAGGCTTTAGAGAGATTGAGAATTGGTAACAGTCGTGGCATTACAGGTTCAGCTTCCATTCTCCTCAAGAAAACTGTTCGTTTTTTTTTTTTTTTTTTTTTGATATATGATAGAACGAGTTATAACAATAAAATTTATTTTCAATTAGTAAAATGATACTTTTATTGAACAATCAAACATCTATTTATAAAATTGAATTTGTAGGATAATCTACTACAAATTGAAATTTGAATTTACAGAAAAATCTTATATAAACATAAATTCAATTTAAATAAAAGATGATAATTAATCTAAGATGATAACTAATTTAATTTTAAATTTTAAAAATAAAAAGATGATTTATTTTAAATGTAGTTTCATGAATCATCTCAATCAACACTCCCCTTTAACTCTGAAGCTATCTTATCCCATTTGTTACTCTTGACATGAGAAATATAACAAAGACAACCAAAAAATTTCAAATTAGACAATTTTTGTTTGTAGTCATACCATACTTCAAATGGATTCCTTCTTTGTATAGTTTTTTTAAGCAATTTGTTTAACAGAAATGTTGTTGTATTTGTAACTTTATCTCAGAACCTCTTTGGCAACTTCTTGTCATGAAGCAAACATTTTCTCATGTTCGTAATTGTCCTATTTTTTTTCTTCACACCATCATTTTGCTGAGGAGTGTAAGGTGCAACTAATTGATGTGCAATGTTTACATCTTCCTCTATAAAATTCAAGACAAAACTTTTGCCTTTCATTAATGTTCCTTTGCCTTTTGCTGTAATATGTGCTTGATTTCCAATTTTAACTTTAGAAATAACAGTTTTGTCAAGCTCTTTGAATAACTTTTCATCATGGGTCATGTAGTTTGTACAACCAGCCATTTTTTGGGATATTGGTGTTATAACATGATACTGCAAATAACATCTCCTCTTGAGGTTGATCCATAGCAGCTTTGGCTTCACTTTGCTATTGTTGAGACTTGCATATCATTTCAATGTATTCTAATTGATCACACTTATAACATCTTATATTTAGTCTCCACCAGCATTTTTTCTGTGAGTGATTTGTTTTTTTGCAGTGAGAAATTGTAGCTTCAAATTTTTTAGGAAGTGTAACTAAAACTTTCTGAACTATTCTTGATTCAAAAAAATCAGTACCAAAAAGCCTTACTTTGTTGACAATGCCGAGTAGTCTGTCGACACCTAAGTCACACAAATTTATTATCAGCAGAGTCTTTGATTGTTTCAGATTCTTTCATCTTTTGCATTTCAAAATCTCGAATCAAATTTAGCATTCGCATCCCTTTAACTCTTTCATTTCCTTCATACTCTTTCTTCAAAAAATCCCAAATTTTCTTGGCTGTTTTCAATGTCATTATTCTGGTAAAAATGGTTTGTGAGACAGCTGCAAACAAGTTTGCTTTTGCTTTTAATTTTCTTTGCTTCCTCTCCTTTTGATTTTTGATTTGTGTAAGAGTTGGATTTTTTGGCAGTGAAAAGATTTCATATTCTTCTTCAATAGCTTCCTAGAGATCATTTGCATCAAGATAGACTTTCATTCTAATAATCCACATTTGATAATTTATTCCGTCAAACATTGGAGGTGCAATCGTAGTAAAAGAAACTTCTGAATTCATTTTGAATTGTTTGTAGGCTTTTGTGTTGATATATGTGGTTAATGGGTTTTGCGTTTTTGACTCACTCCAATTCATAGGTCCCTTAAAATATGACTCTGATATCAATTTGTTGGTTTTTTTGTTTGTTTTGATATGTGATAAAAAAAGCCATAACAATAAGATTTATTTTCAATTGGCAAAAAGATACTTTTATTGAACAATCAAATATCTATTAATTGAATTTACAAAGTAATCTGCTACAATTTGAAATTTGAATTTATAAAAATATTTTATATAAATCTAAATTCAATTTAAATAAGAGATGATAATTAATCTAAGATGATAACTAATCTAATTTTGAATTTTAAAAATAAAAAAATAATTTATTTTAAATATAGTTTTATGAGTCATATCAATCAACAAAATCTTTCTACAATCTTCCACCGGATAAGCGCAGTTCTAATAAATGCATGTAACAAATTTGCAGGATCTATTCCAAGGAGTCTAGGCAACTGTACATCGCTCTGGGAATTAGATCTTGCTGATAGCAGCTTGACTGGTACGATTATGCGCTTTTGATTAATGTTATTTATTCCAACATATAAGTTCATAGCTTACGCCTAAAGTTTAATTTCTGCCAGTTGCAAATGTAGGTTGTATATTATAAATTTAGGCATTTGCTCTTTACGTTGACAGGTCCAATCCCACCTGAGCTTGCTGATCTTCCAAATCTGACGATTTTAAATCTGCAGAACAACAGCTTGACTGGCCCCATCCCATCTGCAATCTTCAATATCTCAACCCTAGACTCCCTTGCATTATACATGAACCAGCTCTCGGGCCATCTTCCATCTGATATAGGCCTCTGGCTTCCAAATCTTAAAAGCCTTTACCTATGGGATAATCAACTCCAAGGCATAATCCCCAACTCCATATCCAACGCTTCTAACCTATACCTCCTGTCGTTATCCCAAAACTCATTCTCTGGCCCTCTTCCCAACACACTTGGTAATTTAAGATATCTAGAACGGATTGACGTATACTCTAACCAGCTTACAAGAGAATCTTTCACAACAGAACTGAGTTTTCTCTCACCTTTGTCAAATTGTAAGCATCTGACCAGAATACTTATATCTGATAATCCATTGAATGGCACCCTTCCAGCTTCCATTGGAAACCTCACCTCTGTTGAAATCTTTGAAGCAGATGATTGTCAGATTGAGGGAAGCATTCCTCAAGAAGTTGGTCACTTACGCAATTTGACCAACTTAAGCCTCGGAAACAATAAATTGATTGGATCAATTCCAGTTACAGTTGGGAAAATGAGAATGCTCCAAGTTCTGAATCTTGTTGACAATAGATTGCAGGGCCCCATTCCAAATGAAATCTGTCAGTTAAGAAACTTGGGGGAGCTGTATTTGAGTAGGAACAAGCTTCATGGATCAATACCCTCCTGTATAAGTGATATTATTTCATTAAGAGTCTTACACCTAAGTTCCAACAATTTTACTTCTACCATACCCTCAACCTTATGGAGCCTCAGGGATGTCTTGGATATGAGGTTGTCAATGAATTCACTCAATGGGAGCTTATCAATGGATATTGAAAATTTGAAGGTCGTGACTCAAATAGATATATCAAAGAACCAATTATCAGGTGAAATTCCCAGCAGCATCGGAAGCCTCCAAAACTTGATGAAATTTTCCATTGCACATAACAAGATACAGGGCCCTATTCCGGAGTCACTGGGAAACTTGATTAGCTTGGATTTTTTAGACTTATCCAATAATAGCCTCGTGGGAGGAATTCCCAAGTCTCTTGAGAAACTCTTGTACCTTAAATTTATAAATGTGTCTTTCAATAGTTTGGAAGGAGAAATTCCTATAGGAGGATCTTTTGCAAACTTCTCTGCCAAATCATTCATGGGGAACAGTGCACTTTGTGGTGCTACCAGGTTGCAAGTACCCCTGTGTAGAACTAGTACTCATCTGGGATCCAAGAACAGGAAAGTCAGTTCTAAGATCTTGATATATATATTATCAGCAATTGCACCAGCAATATTAGTATTAGGTCTGGTCTTTGTTCTGTTCAGATGTCGAATGAGGAATGCAAAATTTTTAGATACGGAAGATGGGTTAACTCTAGCAACATGGAGAAGAATTTCATATCAAGAACTTGGACATGCAACAAACGGATTCAATGAAAGCAATCTACTTGGTACAGGTGGCTTTGGATCAGTGTTCAAAGGAAAACTTCCTGATGGGTTGGACATCGCAGTTAAAGTTTTCAATTTGCAAGTAGAAAGGGCATTAAAAAGTTTTGACGATGAGTGTGAAGTCATGAGCAAAATCCGTCACAGAAATCTTATTAAAATTGTCAGTAGTTGCTCTAACATCGACTTCAAAGCCTTGGTCCTTGAGTATATGCCTAATGGGAGTCTGGAAAAATGGTTGTATTCTCACAATTACTGTTTGGATATCCTACAGAGATTAAACATAATGATAGATGTTGCATCTGCGTTGGAATATCTCCATCATGGCTCAGCAACACCTATTGTTCATTGTGATATAAAGCCCAGCAATGTCTTACTAGACCTAGATCTTGTTGCACATCTGAGTGACTTTGGCATTGCCAAACTCTCAGGCGACAGGGATTCTATTATACAAACCAACACCTTAGCCACCATTGGATATATGGCACCAGGTAACATGTTAAGTTTATGATCTAAATTTATGTTAATTTACATACATGTTATGTTTCTTGGCTTGCTCATGGAGCAGGTTTTGTTTCCTGATCTGGCTTTTCATGTAGAGTATGGATCAGAAGGTATTGTTTCTGCAGCAGGAGACATCTACAGCTTTGGTATATTGCTGATGGAAACGTTTACAAGAAGGAAGCCCACAGATGAGGAGTTTGAGGAAGGAAGGAGCCTGAAGTGCTGGGTTGAAGAGGCATTACCAGATTCAGTAACTGAAATAGCAGATGCCAATTTGCTTGGAGAAGAAAATTTCACTGCTAGAAAGGATTGTATTTTGTCTACCCTGGAAGTTGCTGTGAATTGCTCTGTGGAATCAGCACAGAGGAGAATCAACATAAAAGATGTCCTAAGTAGACTTAAAAAGATCAGAACTAAGTTTGAAAAGAGTGTATCAACGACCTCAATGTGAAAATAGAAGTCTGGACTCTCTTTCTTTCTTTACACAGTTCTAATCTGGTTCCATATATGAACAAAATCATGCCATCAGAGCAATGTAAAGGAAGCCGAATTCTTGTAATTTCTTCATATTCATGTATCCCTTGGAAAGTGAAAATTGAAATGTACTCGGAAATGGATAATCTCTTCCGGTGGCAAAATCTTCAGAAGGTTTTAATTTTATTGCCAGATTGTACCTTTTGTATGTCAATTTAATAATTACTAACAATATTAATGGAAGGAATAATCTTGAATAAAATATAAATAATCACACACACAATTTGACCTATGATAACAGTTCTATTAAATCTATTCACTCAAACTTCAAGACTAATAAACAAGATCTTGGGCCAAGCCAGGAGATTAAGAACAGCAGTTATTTCTAATAAAAAAAAAAAAAACAAATATACAACATAACCGCAGAACATTGTTTATTTGCATACTGAAAAAAAGAAAAAAGATGAAATTAATTAATAGGGTTCACCAACAATTTTGATGGCGATGGGGAAGGTGGAATTGGGTGACGGAGCCAGCCCTACACAGGATTCCTTGGTGGGGATGGGAAAGGAAGAATTGGGTGGTACGGCCAGCCCCACCTCGGCGGAATTGGGTGATAAGGCAACCCCCATCTCGGAATCCACCACCACGATGGATTTTTTGCTGAAGTGATTAGCTCCAGATAAAGCAACAAAGATGAACAAGATAACTTTTTAAGTGTTCCTTTCATGGTTAAGTGCAAAAACTGAAATTTGCTTAGCTTGAGAAGAATGAAAATTTTGATGGTGATGTTTGTGAGATCATCATCTACTAATTAAATACTCTATTTTTTCAATTTCAAAGTTTTTGGATAAAATTTTATCAAAGCATGGGACCTAAGTTAAACATTCAATCAATGTCATGATTTCATCCATGTTTAATCTCATATTTCTCACGTAAATTAGAATCATGAAGTTGCCTTGGTTTCATTTTTACTCTCTTTCAAAATTGACAGACATTCTCACATTGCTTACCCTTTCTTTGATTATCAAAATTAATTATTTTTCTATAAGAAAACATGGACTAACTCTAAGAACTTATATTATTTTTTAATTAATAAAATCCATACATTTAACATATGTTTGAGGCCAACAAATGCAGGAGCTCGGTTACTGAATACTGATTATAAATTCATGAAATATTTTTTCTTGTTCAAAAGGGCTCCCATATTGTGTTGTTCAAACTATGTCACCTTCATTTGAAGGAACTCTTCAATGGTAGAGTTTGATGAACTTTCTTTTCTTGTTTTCTGTAAGTCCAAGACTTAAATTCCTTACAAAATGGGCAGAAACCTAGAAAATGATGGTTTGTTGTGTTTGGTGGTAAGTTGTTACAGGTATATATATGAATATTGTTTTGTGAGGTTTGGTTTATTTGTAAAGTGGGATGGAGTTTTCAAACATAACTTGCCTTTCACTCATTTGCATTTAGAAATCTCTGTCACCTACATCCTAGCGTCACTTCGAATTCATTTTTTTTCAGCTGAACAAGTTATTTCATTGAACTTCTTTCTCATTCCTCTTGTTAAACTTGATCAAATGAGTTGCTCGATCATTTTCAAGAGTCTGAGACGGAGACTTGTTGATATTGTAATAGTGTTAGGTGTAGCCTTGTAACTGTCATTTAAGAAGTGAGTTTTCAAATCAAACTAAGATTATGCCTGTAAATGTTCTTGTCATTTACGTTTACAAAGTTTGTCCATCATTGGCCAAATTTTCCCAGTCATAAGTTGTGTTTTAGTTCTGGTTAAATGACTTTCATCGAGGCATAACTATGGTAAAGCAATGGCCTCCAAGAAGTCCACATCCGGAGTCTCAAAAGGCTGAATTATCTTCTGGGATGAAGAACCATCAGATCAGATGTTCGGAAACTGTATCAGGAAATGATCCTTCTGTAGGGAGGAGAAGTTCAGCAGGGGAATATAATTGGAATTCCAAAGTCGCATTGCTGCATGGATTGAAAAATGATTCTGGGAAGTTTAATTCTTGTAAAGGAGCCCATGTTGGGAAAAGGCATATGTGGTTCCGTAAGCATGTTAGATCAATTGCTTGTACGTTCGTGTTGGTGGGATTCTTTTTCCTGCTTGATTCTCTTATGGTGTCAATATTTGATTCTGTAAATCTTCGGGATGGTTCAACCTCGATAGATTCAAGAGGGCTTGAGGTAGGACTAGGCAAAATTTTCTTTTAAGAATGTCATGTAGAATTAGCTCATGTTTAATTGAAATCGTTCTTTCATTTTGCAAAGAAGGACAATGTTGGCTACATTAACAAGGAGAAACCACCAGTAAAGATGCATGAGCGGCTTCTAAGTTTGGCTTCCAGTGCTCTAGTAGAGGTTTGCTTGAGGATTTTACATATCCAATACATATTATTTATACAATTTTTTTAATAATATATGATTTGATTTCTTTCGTCCCTCAAGACTCTGAAACCATTGCCATGTTCTAGAAAGAGTTTAAGCAAGATAAAGCAAATTTCTGGAAGGAACCATACCGGCAGGCGGCTTTATGGAAACCCTGTGCTGATAGGAGAACTCCAAATCCAGGTAATTGAGAAACATTAATGTTTAGCTAATTACTTAACTTGAATGTTGACACTTTAACATGTTAATTCCTTCAATTTATGTTGTTGAGACAGGGAAGCCTGAGGAAAGTAATGGCTATATTATGGTGAGTGCAAATGGCGGTCTCAATCAACAACGAGTTGCTGTAAGTACCTAAGTAGCTGCTTTTACAATCATTTCAGTTTCCAAGAGAACATAAAGGTTTTTTCTTTGGAAATTAGTTGGGCAAAGCCTCTCTACACCCTCATGCTTTTTAATTTCCTTTACTAATACCATAACACATTGTTACTGTCTGCAGATTTGCAATGCAGTTGCTGTGGCTTCTTTGCTTAATGCGACTCTAGTTCTTCCAAGATTTCTTTACAGCAATGTATGGAAGGATCCTAGGTGTGCAATTATGTCTGATAATAAGATAAAATGTTTACTTCTAATATGTGTTGGTTCAGTTGCTTTTATCAATAATCTCATCACATCATGGCTATCTCCGGAGTTGGACAATGTCAGTTTGGTCTCCATGAATGACATCTTGATATGACCAAAAAAATAGAGAAATCCTCTTTCAGATAACATGGTTTATTGTTCTCCAAGAAATTAAATGTAGTTACTGCTAATTTTAATCAGCAAAATTCTTACACCATGGAGTTTCTGATAAGTGCAGCCAGTTTGGTGATATCTACCAAGAGGAGTATTTTGTGAAAGTGTTGAAGGATGAAGTAGACATTGTCAAAGAGCTTCCCCCTCATTTGAAATCTATAGATATTGAAGCAATTGGTAGCCTAGTATGATTTGTTCTGAGTCTACGCTCATTTTTGGTTTTAATAATCTCCTCTCCTCTTATGAGCATTATCTTAAACATTCTGTCTTGATTTTCTCAGATTACTGATGCAGATATTATAAAGGAGGCTAAGCCTATTGATTATGTTAGAAAAGTACTTCCTATCCTACTCCAGAACGGAGTTGTTCACTTCCTTGGATTTGGAAATCGACTAGGCTTCGATCCATTGCCTTCCAATCTTCAGGTTAAGTTCATTCCTTGTTTCAATTTCTCTGCAGGGCTGATATTTGCTCTGTGGGAGCTTTACACTAACAGGGTATCCTGTAATTTTACTCTTGGCTTCATGACTTGATGATAAATTCTTGGATTTCAACAGAGGTTGAGGTGCAAATGTAACTTCCACGCCTTGAAGTTTGTCCCAAAAATTCAACAGGCGGCTTCAATATTGGTCACAAGGATAAGAAAATATCGTTCTTCACACGGCATGCTGGACAAACAACTGCTTGAAAACTTCATGCCCAACACTACCGCCGAACATAATAACATTGCAAGAAGTCCATCTAGGTATCTTGCTTTACACTTGAGATTCGAAGAGGATATGGTAGCTTATTCCCAATGTGATTTTGGAGGTGGAGAAAACGAGAGAAAGGAACTTCTATCATACAGAGAAATCCATTTCCCTCTGCTGATTGAACGCTTGAAGAACTCCAAGTATGACTGTTAAGAGATTTAGGAGTCATGATTTCTCAAATATTGTTTCAATGAACACAAAACATCTCAGTGATTGCCTCTATGTTTTTATTGCTGTTTGCAGGCCTATGTCTCCAGAAGAGTTGAGAAAGCTGGGGAGATGCCCACTGACGCCAGAAGAAGCAGCACTTATTCTATCTGGTCTAGGTTTTAGGCGTGGAACTTATATTTATCTGGCTGGCTCTCAAATATATGGAGGAAAATCCAGGATGGATCCCTTCACCAGCCTCTATCCGAATTTGGTAACAAAGGAAATACTCCTCACACCAAGTGAACTTGAGCCTTTTAGGAATTTCTCTTCTCAGGTAAAGCAGTATTTCTTTGGACAAGTTACTTACACATGCTTAAAATAACTTATTAAGAATAACTAGCCGAGTGAACTTGGACCTTAGTAACATTCCAAGAATAACTTGGGTGCAGCTAGCGGCACTGGATTTCATTGCCTGTGCAACTGCTGATGTCTTTGCCATGACTGATTCTGGGAGCCAACTATCATCTCTGGTGTCTGGATTCCGAACTTACTATGGTGGTGGACGTGCTCCAAACTTGCGACCCAACAAGAAGAGGCTTGCAGCAATCTTCGCTGAGAACAGCACCATAGGATGGAACGAAGTTGAAGATAGAGTAAGAAAAATGATTGAAGAAGGGCAAAAGGTGCGTGTAAGAGGTTATGGTCGGAGCATTTATCGACAACCAAGGTGCCCAGAATGCATGTGCAGATCGTACTAGAATTTCGTCTAAAGTGCCGCTGAGTGCTTTCTGAGGCCCTTCTATGCTCTGAAATTCGTTTTCCTTAAATTCATACTTAGATATATTCCAGTGAGGGCAATGCAAAGTTGTCAAATTTTGTCCCCATTCTTTCCATTCATAAGTTTCAATGCACTTTTTTCAATCGAATTATGTATAATACAGGAGTTTGTTGTGTAGGTGCAGTTAATTTTTGGTTTTCAACTCCATATTTGTGAACGTAAAACCTTAGAAGAATTTATACTCATCCTAAAGATTAATCAAATTGAATGTTAGTGACAAAAAGAATAATATTATTGGATTAAACTCAAATAACCCGAGTAAAATTTACATTATAAGGTTGAGAAAGAAGGAAGAGAAACCGGAGTTGTCATTTCTCTGCCATGCAAAAACATAAGGATCTCTGTTTCCCTCTTCTCTGCAGATTCAGATAGTTGGA
This sequence comes from Anacardium occidentale, assembly GCA_026122585.1. Classification (NCBI taxonomy): domain Eukaryota; kingdom Viridiplantae; phylum Streptophyta; class Magnoliopsida; order Sapindales; family Anacardiaceae; genus Anacardium; species Anacardium occidentale. Next base: position 153,826 of record JAJEJH010000092.1, on the reverse strand, counting down.
TATTATATCCCTTATCCTGCGGAGATGATGCTCTTCATCTCAGATCTGTCTCTTGAAATTGCATCACTTTTATGATGGAGGGAAGAAACGGTTGAGATTGAAAGGGAGGGTGTAGAACTCCTCATTTCGGGTGTCTCCTTTGAATGTCCGGAATTTTACCCACCATGGCATGCCTCTGTCTCTGGCACTGTCCTTGTAGTCAAGAGTGTTGTCTAGGAAAACCGCAACAATCAGTGCAACAGTTGGAGATGAGACGAAAACGGTGTTCAGGAAATCATTGAACTGGCCGCCAATGAAACAGAAGTTTAGATTGAGAATGCTTTTTATAAGCTTTTTCAGGTGCTAAGAGTTTTAAACACTAATAGCAAACATGTATAACAAATAACTCACCCATCCAGCCTTCGAGTGAGCAGGACCATGAAGAGCCTTGGCAGTGTATTCTCGGAAATATTCGGGAATAGACAAACCTAAGAAGAGGGCAACACCAACAATGAAGAGGTTCCTCATTGAGTTCATGTTTGTGAATTGCAAAAATGACAGCCCGACAGATGCTTTAAACAAGAAGAGTGTAACTGTCAGATACAAAAAGAAGAGACAAGTTTACAGATAACTATGATGAAAAAGAAACCGAGCACCCACCAACAAGACCAAACAAAACACAGTACACAGCAGCAAATATTGTGAAGGGTATTGATGCAAACAAAGCTCCAAATTTTCCTGCAGAAAAAAAAAAAAATCAACTTGAATATCAGAACACAGAATTAAGAAGTAAGTTAGATTTCACAAATAGAATTTGCAAAAATCTGTCACAAACCCAATATTGAGAAGAATATCATAAAGCCAGCTGAAATTTGAATGACCCTGCGGCTTCCAACACGAGTGCTTCCAAGCAGCCCCACATTTTCTCTGTTGTTTTTCTCAAAATTAATTTAGTCTGCATTAAAATTGATAATTTTGAAGGAAAAGAAAAACACTTACACCGAGACTGAAGAACCAGTCAGAGTTCCAAAGAGTCCATCCAGTAGGATTCCTATTCCCTGCCAACCTATACCTCGGCTAAGTACATGAGCTGGAGGTGGTGTTGCACTTGCTAGACGTGATGCAGCCTTGTAAGCTCCAGTTGACTGTGAAGACAAAACTTCACTACTAAAAAAACTTCAGTTTTAATTGAAATTTAAAAAATAGACAGGTTATACCTCAATTAATGAGACAAGAACAGCAGCCATCATCCCAAAAGCATGACCCGCATCAAATGTAGGAGCACCCCACTGAAGAGGATATGGGATTTTTATCCTGGTTGAAACAAATTTCATAATGAAAAAGTGATACAGAAAGGAATAACACCAGTTAACCTTTCCTAAGTTTTAAACAGGTAGTGCCACTTGTGGACACTTCCAAATTTTCATTTTTACACTTTTGACTTTTCCCAGTATGTGGTCCTCATAAGCTTCTAATTATTTGAAGGAAAAACAACTCAGAAAAGAATTTCCTTTCTTTTTCAGGAGAAGTCTCCTTTACTGACAGCATTGACTCCCCAATATCAAATAAGATGTTTGTAAAATAATACCTTAGGTTGACTTACTCAAAAAGGCTTTGACTCAAACATGTAAATAAATTATCATGATAAGACTTTTGTAAATAATATCATCTTAGGTTAACTTACTCTTAAAAGGCTTTGATTCAAACATGTTATAAATAATATCATGATATTCTCTCCTAGGAAAATTGAAAATGTTGCATACATATATATATTAAATCCTGTCTTTTAGTGTGTATTCACGGAGAGAGCATACAAACCATGGAGCAGTAGAAATCAGGTTGGCCTTGTCAGTTCGACAATTCAATTGGGTAAGTTCTGGACGATGCTTATATGCACCACTGGCTGTCAGGAGGTGTGCATATGCCCATATTACTGTGATGGATATCAGGAGAGCAAACCTCTCCATTATTGGCAATTGTCTTGTCAGAAAATTCTTCAAATACTACAACAGAACACAAAACAGAATCAGAAAATCAGCATGCATTTATAATTGTTCTTAATTTTTTTGCTAATAAGAACGTAATTAGGAAACAACCAGATACATTTAATAGAATATGCTAAATATTCTCTTGTTAATTTTTTTAACATTTCTTTGAAGTTTCAAGCTTCACAAACATTTAGAAATACATATATTGGCAGCTGTATGTAACACCAAAGTTCTAGTCAATATAAAGATGTGCTCTTAAAAATCTATATAAATTACATGGCATCATTTTTTATTGAAAATTTGCAAACTTCCACTTTCTTATTAATCTGATGTAACCACTTCTGCAATGTGAAATGATTGAAAATTCATGTAGTTTTTATTAATAAAGGAGAAGGTAATAACACCTGTGACAAAGCGACAAATAGGATTAGCATAGGAATGCCAATTTCGACACACCTTCCAACCTGAAATAAAAAATTCAAGGGAAAAAAAAAGTTAATTGCATGAGGCATTTGAATCGGTCATTTTAATTTGTGAAAATGTAACATGAAAAACAATGTCACTGATAGTAGTTACCATACCATAGGGAAGCCTCTATCAAACAGGCCAAAACCCACCAAAGCAATAACCGGAACCATTCCAAGGGGACTAAAGAACCTGGAAGGCAAAATTTATCTCATTTAATCTATAAACTGAGAAAAAAATTGAAGTTTGATGAAGCTTCAGTTTAGAAAAAATTTTCACCTGGAACAGATGGCCCACAGTTGGCTGTATCCAAGAATAATTTGTACACTTGATGCAACTATTAAAGCACCTTGAACTGCCCTCATTGTGTTAAGAAACCGCTACACAAAAGCAAAAATAATTAATTATTTTAAGGAAGAAAAACTAACACTCCCACCATCAATAAAATGTCTTAGTGGCTATGTGCCACTCTTTTGTGAAAAGCATTCAAACATCCAATTAAAATAATAAATTTGTCCTCCGACACACTGATTGGACTTGCATTGTATAATGAAGATCTTCTTTATACCTGATAAGGTCTATGCTAGATTTGTTTACAATAAATCAAAAGTAAAGCCGATTAGGCAAGTGGGTCACACGAATATTGACTAAAAAACTCCTCTGTTTCACAATGGAATCCATGATGTAAAGCAAATACAAAACTGAGAAATAAAAACAAGATTTAGAATTAGACTAACCACATGATCATCCTCAATACTCGCCAATGATGGATCATGAATTATTGATATTACTGGAACCATAAACGCATAGGACCCTCCAATCACAGTTGGTAGCCTGGTTCCAAACAGTGTTTGTAGAAGTGTATTAATCCCTTCTACAAAAAGAAGAGTCTGTACCACCCTCGCTTTATCACCCTGAACCATCACAGTTAACGAAAGGAAGAAAGTCTCAATCACAAAACTTCATGTAAAATACTTCATTTAAACGAAAAAAAAAATTCAACTGACTCACATCAGTGCCTCCCATTAAATGAACAAGAAACGAAGGGATCATTACAGCAGTCCCTAATGCCAAAATGTAATGCTGAAATCCCAAAGCTATAGCCTCTCCTGCATAGAAAAAAAAACACAAAAAACAAAATGAGCAAAAAGCACTGGAGAAAATCAATGAGTTAATGAAACGAATAGATGGAAGACTAAAAATGGACATACCCCAAGACGGATTGGAATCAATACAGTACTCTAAGCCTTGAAGCTGGTCCATTGGTGGATGACTAATCTCTTCAGGTTTTGGAGCAGCCATAGCTTTCTTTAGCTCGTAAGCTCAAATGGGTATCTAACAAATGAATCAAAGTATCGACACAAACAGAAAAAGAAGTAGAAATAGAGAAATTAAGCAGCACTTGCCGCCCACTAAGTTTCCTTCCTTTCTTGATTGTGGAGTTTAATTCATCAGCTTTCCATTTTATACACAAGTTGCCGTTAACTTTTAAAACATTCCCAAATTGCCCCTCAAGGAACTTCCAAACTCATTGTTACCGTTGCTCCTGTTTGTGTTAAATATTCTCTCAGATTCATTTACTAAATCTAGATAAATAAATAAATAATAAATTTTATATTTTACATTGTTGTTAATGAGGTGATGATGAAGATTCATCTCAGCCGTCCATTGGACATCAAGTGGAAGGGATTTAATCAAAAAGATTTGTCAACTTATCTTTGCCTTTTTTTTTTTTTTTTTTTTCTTGTTTTCTCTTATTGTTTGGCCGATGACTATGGAGGGTTATAATCAAATCGAACTATTTATATATTTCTTGTAAATTAAATTAAATTTAAGTTTGTTTTTATTATGTTTAATTCAAATATAATATTAATAAATCTTTAAAATTTTTAAATATTAAACTATACTTTTAAAACAATTTTCAATTAGGTTTAACTATAATTTTTTTAATTAAACTCTAGTTAGATATTTTTCTCTCAAACTCATTGTACTTTAACTTTTGTATAAATACAATCAAATTAAATTGGAATCAACTATTATTTGAGTTTGATTATAACCCTAATTCCCTCGGGTTTAACACTTACCTTGACAATCGGATGTTGATTTTATGGATTTCGACTTTTATGATCTTCATGTTGTTTTATTTGATCATTCATACGTTAGTTGTTGGGCACTAGACCCCAGCGTTAGGGTTTAAAGGTTGACCAATTTGGGGACAATAGATTTTGCAGATTCAAGCCCTAAATGATGGAAAGATATATATAAAAAAAAAAAAAAAACACCTTTTTTTTTGGGGTGGTTGAGGTGCTGTCTTTGTATTGTAGTAATGTGTGGTGTGGCTAAGAAGAGATTAAACAAAGGAGGCCCCCATGGGCAGAAGTGATAGACCAGTGTCACTGTAAATCTCGCATGTGATGATGCCAGCCAACCTGCCAAGACAAGCGGCACCTTCGAAATGCGAGCCTGTTGCCCTCTATACCATAGCAACTCCATTTTTCAGTTTTCCCTGCAAATTTCACGCGATTTACGCCTCTGTGACGGTCCCACCTCGCCCAACTGTATATCCTTCTCTCCTTCACTCACCCAATACACTGCACTGTATATGCAACCACAACCGCAACCACAACCACCGCCCCCCATTTTTTTTTCTCTTTCTTTCTTTCACAAAAGAAAAAAGAACGGTTTTTATCAGCTCAACTTTCAAGATAAAGCTGCTGCTTTTGCTCTTCCAACTTTTTAACATTGTGATGAAAAGGACATATCGGATTTTAGTATCTTAGTTAATACCCAATTCCATCATTCTTATCTTCGAGGAGTAGTCTGGTGGCAAGCATGCCAGGGCCCTGTTTATAAGAGGAAAAAATAAAAGTATTATTATAAAGTTTTGTAGAGGGGCACTTAAAGTTGAGATGGCCGAGTTGGTCTAAGGCGCCAGATTAAGGTTCTGGTCCGAAAGGGCGTGGGTTCAAATCCCACTCTCAACATAATTTATTATTTTCATAAACTAAACCAACAACCTTTTTTAAATTACATTCATGCCCCTAACTTTATCATGTGCACCCCAAACTATAAATTTACAAAAGAACCCCTAAGATGTCATGACACAGAAAATAGCAGAATTATTTTATTATGTAAAAGAAAAATAATTTAGTTTTGGATATTTACCAAAATTGAGGTCAAAATGAAAAGACGTGTAAATTAGATGATTTTTGTCGAGTGACAGTAGACACCTAAGATACCAGCGGCGTAACAACGTAGGTCCTTCCAGGACTTCTTTAGAATAATTGCACTTCTTTCGGCCAGGGCTTGGAATATGCGTTGGTTAAAAGGACATGAATGATCTTGACTTGGGATTACATTTAGGACTGAAGGCTGAAAAACAATTCAGAAAGATGACTTTGTCATCTTGTTCCCAATATGCGTGTTCTTTGGCAATTCAATTTAACTTTTTCAACACCACCGGGTCAGTGGGTCTAGTACAAGGCTGGACGAGAGTCAGAATATCCATTTTTCAACACAACTACTTATATAATTGCTTCCATCTAAAAGCCATTGGACTTAGTTGCAGTCATATCATCTTTGAGCACTGGAGCTTGGAACATACACCAATCATATTTGTGGGATGGAGGAAAGAACATAACAGTGTGATAGTAGAATGCAGCAACACCGTGATGTCTTTGAAGAAGAACAAAATCTGAACAGAGTCATACCAAGAGCCATTCACTCTGTTCCGAATTGGTGCCTATGTATTCCATTAGAAACAGCTCAAGATCTTTTCTCCAGCTTCCTTTCACTAGATCTTCTTTCTTCTGCCTCTCGCCGTCTTTGTTGACTGCAAATTTATGAAATAGATAACTGATCAATGGCATCCTTTAAGACCTTAGCTGCAAAAATCTAACTGACCAAAAAAAATATATGACATAAAGTATCTTTTTTTTCAGTTTTTTATATACAAAAATTTCTTGACTTTATATTTTGGTCAAGTTCTAAACCAGAAACTACCCCAACAACCTTGGTGACCACTAAACTTGTATGACATACTATTCCCGGTGAACTAGGGAGGATACGAACAACCTCATTTTCAGACTCCGTAAGGACTGCTTGAATCTTAATCCAATTACTAAGATAAATATTTGGTTTCTAGGGAGAAAAAAAGTCACAGAAAGATGTGCAAAAATAAATGCCTCAAGAAAAACTTACGCAAAAGCGGTGTATCCAGATCCAGCATTAGCAGCAGATAAGATTGCTGCATGAGCCCCAGCTGCAGATAGAGAATCCTGCCCCACCATAGATAGAGGATTCCTTCGATCACCATCCACCTGAATATATGTAGACCAATAAAAAATGACACTTTATGGCACCCAGAATATCTTTTAAGGCCAGGAAAAACATGAAACAAAAACTGTATGCAAAGGTGAGAACCTTGTCCCACTTTGATTTCTTGTTTTGTCTACCATCCCTTGCAACAACGTCATTTGCATTCAGCACTGAAGCAAACCATAGACCGGCATAACCAATCAAAATATAAGAATACCATATGACATAAATTACACAGTTATCTTGAATAGACTCTTCATTCACCTGGAGTGACCATGTTAGGTTTTGGGACACCAGCAACCATTCCAGCTTGCACTCCTCCTGCAACAAATTCAACCTTCTGATTCTTTTTACTTTCTTGATCCTTTCTTTCCCTTTCACGCCTCATGTCAGCCTCTGCATTATATAACATGCAAAAGGTAACTGGCAGGAAATTATAATTGCCCAAAATACAAATTGAGGTAATCTTGACAGTATAAGGAATTTCATTTTTAAAAAACACGTAGAATATGAGGCATAAAAGCCTTACCCCTCAAGGACTAAAGTATGAGGAGTAACAGTTATCCTTCAGAATAAAAATCACCAAGCAAGGAAATTGATCTAACAGAAAAGATTGCAGTTTATGAAATATTCAAATATCAGACTCAAATCTTATCAAATTTTTTAATCAGCATGCTAGCAAAGGTTTAAAAAAACCAAATTAGATGAAACATTCAAAAAGGAAAGCACCAATTAGAGAATACTTGAATTAACAATGGAACCTGCAGTAGACTGTAGATCTCACTAAAAGGTTCCCCCTACCCACAAGACTGTGTGAGAGAGAGAAAGATACAAGGAGACATTATAGAAGGAAATGTTATTGACCTATTTCATCATAGTAATCGCTTTTGTCATATCCATGTGGGTCAAATACATCTTTACTGAAGCAAGATCCTATCTGATCAATATCTTGATACCTCACTGCATGCAGTAAGAAATCCGGATTCCGATAATCCTTTCTATTTCGAACTTCTGCATTGAAGCTTTTTCCAATTCTCTTTAAACCTAGAAATTTATCTATCTTCCTCTGCACCAATTAAAGAAAAAGGCAAAAAGGTTAACATCCCATAAAAATGTACTCAAACTGAAAACAAATCATTTACATTAATAATAGGTTATACTATATAAGTTGATTTATTCTTTCACAAAAACCAAAATTTTCGAAATCTAGATCCGCCAAGGATAGTAAAAAGAAAAGCATCAAAGTCAAAACTTCAAGTCAATTCAGTCAGTCTCAACTTTAATATCAACCACAATCATGAAAGCATATAAACCAAATCTCATTATTCAAAGCATCGCTGGGTCGTACAGTAAAAGACCATTTCTGAGTCACAACCAAATTTACTCAAATAGCAACACAAGTTACAGCGATAACTGCAACTACCAGCAAAATTAAATACCTCAGAACCCAACATTTATGAAGAAAATAGCACTTAGAATATCCATTAAATCACCAAGCTACAATATTTCAGACCTCAACAGAATGATCTCTAAAAAATCAAAAGGGCATTTGTCATAACCAAAAGTCATCTGATATGTGACATTTTAAAGAGCCCTCCAACATAAGCACCTATTTACATGAAAGCATAAGCATTTCAAAAGCTAACTTAACCTAACTTTCATTCGCACAATAGATAGTCCAAGAATAGAAAACATATTCCAATAGAAGTAGCCTCATGCTCAAAATCAGAAAAAAGAACACGAAAAAAAAATAAATTTTAAGACTATTCTTATTTTTATGAGTACTAAAGGCAGCATAAAATGCCTTCAAGTATTCCTTGTGTAAAAAAGTCATTGTAGATCTTCCTAAACTGCTAACATAAAACGTCCTACACTCTTTCTCACTATATAATTCATAATTGTATATTCCCTTCTATGGCTACCATAAGCTTCTTTAACAAGGTAAACTGAAAACCATAAACTTCAAAGAAACCCTTACTCTGATTGGGAAAAAAACTAATACCATTTAGACAAATCTAGCATGCAAATGTCCCATATATGTTCTGAAATACATAAGATAGCTTTTCTGACTCTCACTCATACAGTTAGCAAAAGTTATATCTGTTACAGTCATCAAGTTGTAGTTATAAAAGATTAAAAATTGCCATCTAACAACAAAGAGTAACATATGCATAAAAAAATAGCACTTAGCATATACAGAAACTACTTACCTGTAGCTCGTCTGAGCACTTGGCTTTTGCTGGTGGAGGGAGAAACTTGTTAAAGGGATCATCTTCTTCTTCTGTAACCTCCACAGTTTCCTGAATTTCCACAGCTTCTGAATTTGTCAGTGAATAACTCATTGGATCTGGTTGTGATTGTTCAAAATGCTCTGTTGATTGAGGAGTTCTTTGAACAGAAGGTGTCAAAACCTGGACAGTTCCCATGGGTGTCCTTTCTCGAAAATCATCTGCCACAATTGAATTATAAAAGCAACAATACTCACACAAACAGCTTTCATAAGAAAATAACAGAAAATGTACTAAACCTGCAACATGATTATGAGAAAATATATCTGGCATCAATATACTAGTAGAAACAAAGTATGCCCCGCTCAAAATAAAATCTACACGTACCATTACCATTTTGAAAGTCAATTTCCCCTTCCTGCGATCAATCAATAAAAATTTATTAAAAAAAAAGCATTACTCAAAACCAAGCCTCAAATATAAAATTTTGCAACTAAAGTTTAATCTATTAATCACCGATGATGATACTGGAGAGGAATTCTATGCCTATCCTAACATAATGCAATCAAATGCGAACATTTATAACATAACACTCAAATGCCAAACTCACTAGCTCATAATATTAAAACGAAAAGGAAAATACCACAAAATCCAATAATTTTCAGCTAAGAAAAATTATTATAGCACCTCAGGTTCAGGTGATATGGCAACTTCGTCATGCCCATAGTCTACAATAGTCAATCTTCCTCTTCCACTCCTCGAATCTGAATGAGCCCCATGTTGCTTCGGTGATATGAACGAGACCTGAGGCTGTTGCGGTGTAGAAACCTCGTCACCAGGGGCCGCATCATCACCAGCACTCATTCTCAAATCCTCTTCCATATTAATTGCTACCTGATTTTCATTGTTCGGTTGTCGTTCTTCTTCGAGGTCTTCCATCTCCTCGTCGTCTTCATCGTCGTTGTACATAGAAAGAAGGGCGATTCCCTCCAATTGCTTCTTTTTCGACGCCATCAAATCTAGGGTTTTGATTTCTGTGAGTTCGAATTTTAATTTTAGCGTGTAGAATTTCGCTAGTTTTAGCCTAGAAGGTTTTATTCCAGACACAGGAGGAAAGGGTTTCAACAAGGACGGAACTGAAACGGAAGCCTTTAACTTGGGTTGGTTGGGCTCAGGCCCAATTTGATATCAAACTGAGGCTATACCCTTCAATATTTCCCCCACAATATACACGTGGATCAAAGAAAAAGAATTCGAATTCAATCGTGTTGTTAATAGATTAATCTTTTTATAATTTTTTTTATTTTTTTAATAATTTTTTAATATTTTTATTGACGAATTTATTATCAATCGAATTGGTCAAACTAATCATTCTAGATTTGAGTCAATTATCCGTTATTTCGAGAATTTAATCTTAATCCAATTTAAGGTAACCTGTGTGATTGGATAATTTAAATTTAAATTATAACCCAAATAGATAATTTTATATAAAGAAGAAACATAATTTTAGAATGTGAAATTTGGGAGGGTCCGAGTGGAGGTTTTTTCTCACTAATTTTGAGACTTTCTAATCTTAATTTTTTATCAAATTTGTTATGTATTGGTTTTGATGAGATTAAAAACATTATGAAACATTTTTTACTGATTCTAAAATTTTATTTCATAATTATTATATTTATTAAATTTTTTTATTAATTATATAAAAATAAAGAAATGAAAAGAAGATAAAAAAATGAGAAAAAAAAAACTTTTTTCCATTTATTTATTTTTTAAATATTTTTAATATTAGGGTTCATTAAATTTGAAATTGGGATGATTTTATAAATAAATTAATAAATTTATCATTTTAAAAAACAGTCAAAATCGCACTAAAATAAATTTTCAAACGTATATTGGATGTTTTAAAAATCATTGTCGACTTGTATTATGTGCGAATTCGTCCAATCCATTACGACACTCTTATAAAAATAAATAAATAAATAAAACATTTAAACTTAAAAGGTGGAAAATTAACATGAAAGTAACCTTCCTCCTGTCAACTTTCTCAATCTTCTTCTTCTTCTTCCTTTTTTATCAAATTCATGTTTTTTTGCATGATTTCTTTAACAAAAATAAATAAAAAGCAAATGATGATAGGAACTCTACCAGAAGAGACAAGCAATCAGTAGGATTCTCTGGCCAATTTCTACACAATTACCCCCTTACCCCACTTCTTTTTTGTGAGTGCCATTTTCCTTTCAGACTTTTTTTATTTTTGTCTTTACGTCCCAAAGTTACCAAAATAATTCATAAATTATATTTTTTTAAACACCGGAGACAACAACAACATGGGGTCCCACTCAAAAATCACTTAACTTCGCTGTCCCCACGCGAGGCCCGCGTCAGTGACCTTCACTCACCTCAACTCAAACTCCACTGAAGGACGTATGTCTTTCAGCAAGCCCAGGACCTGTTGCATGGTGGGCCGTTTCCCGGGTGATTCCGCCGTGCATAAGTAACTAACACGGAGACTCTCCACCATCTCACTCACTGAGTCCAAGGCACCGAGTGTCAGGCGTGAATCAAGCGCGTCAGCTGCTGCTCCTTCCTTTACCATCCTCCTAACCCACTTTACACATTCTTCTGTCCCTTGCTTTCCAGTCAACAACTCAACCAGAACGGCGCCAAAGCAATAAACGTCAGATTCGGGGCTATTTTTGTCGTTTTCACTTCCTTCTCCTATATTCTTGGATCCGATCTGGCGAAGCCCAAACTTCGCGATTTTGGGCTCACAGTTTTCCGCCAGAAGGACATTGGAGGCAACAAGGTGACCGTGTGTGGACCCCACGTGGTGGAGATAGGCGAGTCCACGGGCAACACCAGTGGCGATACGGTGGCGTATGAGCCAGTTTGTCTTTTCCGGTAGGTGAGACCCGGTGCCGTTGTGTTGCTCCCACGTGTCAGTGCTCCAATCCTCCACGTTAGGCTCCCCCGTCGGCAGCTCGTGAAGCCACCTGCGCAGGTCGCCGTTCGGCATAAACTCGTACAAAACTAGCTTCTCCTTGCCTATAAAAGTCACCAAAAAACATTTACTTAATTATTTAAAATATTTTCCAAGAAAATGTATTATTAATTAATTCTGATAATGGGTTGTGTTAATATAACAGTCTACGGAGTACGACTATCAAGCATTGAAGATCTGAAGTCAATCCCGTGATTGCATTTAATATGATAGTTCAATTACTGTAAGGGTAAAAAATTAGAACATGATTGGTACAGTACCTGCAATGCAGTAACCGGCGAGAGGCAGCAGGTTTGGATGTTTAAGCTTGGAAATGTCGTCGAAGATGGCAATGGCGTCATCATGGTGAATGTCTTTGGCAGTTTCCAAGACTTTGATTGCCACGTGGAGGTCACCCGGAAGAACGGCTCTGTATAATGGGCCGGATCTGCCTTCGGCAAGCAATGAATCTTTGCCAAAGTGTGAGGTGGCAGCAATCAGGTCCTTGAAGGTCAGGTTCATCAACGGCTTGGAGCACATGATCACTGGAGCTGAGGTGGGTTCTTTGATGTCTGCTACCCATGATGTGCCAGACTCGGTCTCGAAAGCGAACGGCCCTGATTTCTCCATCTTGAAGGGTATTTGTTGAACCGGCTTGGAGATTGCCCATTTGTTTCTTCTGGCAAATATTCTTTTCCTCCTATACATGCAAAAGATAAAAGCAGCCGCCGATAGAAAAATAAAAGCAGATGAAGATGATAAACCAAGAATCAAAGCTTTGGCTTTATGACTTTTCTTCTGTTTCTTGGCGGGGTTGTGTTTTTGGACAATTTTGTGAGGTGGGGTTCTTGAATGCTGCGAATGAATGTGATTACCAGGGGTTTTTGAAGTATTGAAAGTATTGAAATTTCCACCATGAATAAAAGCAGATTTTCCGAACTTCTGGTACTTGTCGAGGCCAATGGAACCTGTGAATTTGTTGAGTGAAATATTCAAGACCTTGAGAGCACCAAGTGGGGGGAAATCGGAAGGGAAAGAACCATTCAAGGAGTTGTTTGATACATCTAAATACTCCAACAAGGGAAGAGACAAAGTGGCTTTTATATTGCCCGAAATTTTGCAGCTTGAAATGTCAAGGTGCTCTAAATTGGTGAGGTTCGCAAACCCAGAGGGCAAAGCTCTTAAATCATTGTGTGAAACATCAAGAACTTTAAGCCTCGAAAATCCAGAGAGTTTAGCCAAATTGGTGAACCTGTTATTTGAGAGATTAAGAATCTGAACCGAAGAAGATGGACCATTTCCCCAGGTGGTTTCAAAACCAATGGTCCCTCCAAATCTATTTTTAGATAAATTAACTTGCGTTAAACTTTGAACAGACCAAAACCAACCTGGAACATAGCCTTGAAGAGAGTTATTTGAGAGATCAATGGAATGGAGCTCTGATATGTTCCTCAGAAACGTCCATGAAACGGTGCCGCTAAGATTCCTGGACGAAAGATTTAACACCTTTAACGGAGGATGTGAACAGTTGAGCTGAACTGGTGGGATTTTGAGCATAGAAATATTGAAGTTTGAGACAGACTTGAAAGCTTTATAGACATGTTCTCGGTCTCTGCTGTTGCATGTAGATTGTACCAGCACAACCAGCGAGAAGAGAAACAAAAATCTGCCAAAAAAGACTTGCATTTCTTTCACCTCAAATTTTAAACCTCTGCTAGCCACTCACTTCTATACTCCATACTGAAAGAGGCAAGGAACTGAAGCTTAAAATGGAGAATCAGTGTAGAGAGATTGAGAAAGAGAGAGAGAGATAAATAGAGGAGTTGGTGTTGTTAGTTTCACCGGTGGAACTACACCCTTACTTCTAATTTAGCCCAATTTAAACTGACCCCACTCGCCTCATCCCTCTTTCTGACTCACTCATCATGCATCCTGGCCTGGCGCTTTGCTCTGCTTTGCTTTCAACTGGTACATACTGTTATTTGAGTGAGATAAAAGCGTAATTGCTTTTGATTGAGAAAACAGAAAATGATATTTTGTGTATGAATTCTCAGTTCCTTTCAACATTATTGAGGAATATATATTAGAGTCTTTGGTTGTTGCAAATCTTGGGCTTAATGTAATCGTCAAATCCATCTGTGTCTAAGTTGAATATTATTGCGAATGAAGACAATAATATTGACCCACCCCGACTAATAATATTCCTTTCCAAAGCCCCTGCCAAGAGAAGCCGCCACAACATCACAGACGTCAAAGCACAAGCTTACTGATTGGAATGTCCATTATTTTTCTGCAATGACCTTGACTCAATCCTAGTTTTGGGGTATGAATGCAGATGAGCGGGCGAACTTGCTCCTCAAACCTGCTCCCTCTCATGTGATCTCTTGTACATTGCATTATATTATATATTTGTGTTTTGAATTGTACTGGGGGGCAAGTTAAAAGAATTCTGCCTAATCCATGAAATTCCAAACCAAAATTCCAATAGAATGACAGCTAAAACTTGAGATTATTATTATTATTATTATTATAAACAATTATAAACCCAATACACTTCCCACTCCCACCTAAAAGCTCAAGGCTGGCTTTCACATGATGTGCAATTGATATTAAATAAATATAGGATGCTTGGAAGTACACCCTTAATTGCTGCTGTTTCCACATTATAAGAAGTTGTTAGGGCCATTAAAATTTTGTGGTTAAGAGTAGGTAATTTGACTCTTGAGCCCCCCTCCCAGGGTTTTGAAATGTGGGCAAAGTGGACAAGAAGAAGGACAAAGGTAGGGTTGCGTTCATGGGGTCAAAAAGCCTGAAACAAGGCATATATTTTGTTCTGTTTCTGATTTCAAATCCAGTGAAATATGACTGCACAATATTCACTCTCTACTTCTTATACAGACGAAGCAAGAGACTGATGCAGAGGAAAGATATCCCAATATGAAAATACAAAATTTTCCATTATGTACAAGGTTTAATTTGGTTTTGTTTTTTTTGTTTTTGCTTGTCTTTAATGGTGTTTTTTGCTTTCAGAAGCTGGAAGTGGGCTCATAATATGACAAACCCAAGTAAGTAAATACTACAAGGATTCTACAGACCAAACCATGGGGGCCATGCTTCGGCTGGGCCGAATACGAAGAAACAAAGTCTGTCAATGAAATATCAGAATTATAAAATAAAATTATTATATAATTCTAAATTACTTTAAATTTAAATAATCCTTTTAAATATCTAAAACTTTCCTTTCACCTTTACCCACTTACTCCTCTTTTTTCAATTTCAAGGTGGGAATGGTAACAACTCACATAATATTTGAGATTAATGGGGTGTTTTGGGTAAATAATTTTTTATCAGGAGTCTTTGAAAGGGTGTGCTTCGTTTAGACCCTTTTTTTTCAGTAAAAATAAAAATTTACCATTGAGATAAATATTTGAGAGATTAATGGGTTTAAATAATAATGTATTTAATAAACTTAGTATATATAAAAAATTATTACGTTTAATTGGTAATAATAAAAAAAATATTAAAAATGTTATTTTACTTAAATATTTTTAAATAATTATTATTTATAAATTAGTATAATATTTAATTAAGCTTAATAATTTTAATGATTTATAAGATAATATTTACACTCTTAATGTATAATTACTATTTTAAAAACTATTTGGGTCATATTAAAAATTAAAAAAATTTTAATATGCCCCCATTTTTTTTTCAAGTTTCAAAAAACCCTAAAAATTTTATTAACACCTCTAAAGTTTTCAATTTACTCTAACATATAATTATATGATATTTATATTTCCAATTTTAACTTATTTTTTTTTAGGGTGTAATTCTCTTTTTCAAATTATTAAAAACATCATGCTAAAATTTTAATAAATTAGAATTAAAAAATTTTAATTTGAGCTCATAAACCAAGTTCGAGTTTAGCTCCTATGATTCAAACTCGAACTTAAAAATTTTTAAAGTCATAACGTATGAGTTGAGTCATGGTAACTTGTTTCTGGCTTCTTCGAACCAAACTAAAAAATAAATTTGAACAAATTTGATTCGAATATTACCTTACAATCTTTAGTAGTTTTGAGAATGACAATTACACCTTCGAAAAATAAACAAATACACCAAATTGTTGATATACACAAATTATTAAGATTATATTAATATTTTCAAAATATAAATATGAATATGATAATTTTTTAAAGAATGAGGGTTTTCAAAAGAATTCAAATATTAATTATATGTTTTTAAACTATTTAAAATATTAAATTATCATATTTAAAATATTTGTGTTAAATTATAGTAGTGTTATTTTTAAATTAATTAATAATAAAATTATCTTTAAATAATTTATTTTTAAATAAAAAAAATTAGTTTTGAGTGTTTATATAATCTAAATATGAAATAGTATCAGAGACAAAACCTTAGATGGAAAATGTATATATTATTATTATTATTATTATTATTAATTATTTTCTACGTTTAATTATGGGTCAAATTCAAATATGCACTTTTACGGGGTATAAAATAATAAAGTTTTTTGTTGGTATCAATAAAATATTATTTTTTAATAGGAATAAAAGTATATTCTTTTAAAAAGAAAATTTAGGAATCGTTCGATTACATTCAATCAAAACACTTCACCGACCGCCGAGTTGATTTAAATTTCATCACATGATTCAGTACTGACACGTTTCTACAGCCGCCGGTAATAAAATAAGAACAGAAGCCGAAAACAAATTGCCGACGTGTGGAGCACAAATACGTCAGCAGATGAAGTAACGACACGTTGCCACCAAACAAAACCCCGTTGACTTGACTGTGATGTTTGTTTGGTCTGGAAATACCAAAAATTTTGTACCTGTGAAGAGATCCGTTACATTTTACACTATATTGAAAATTTTAGGCCAAACGACATGTTCCCACCCGATGTTTCCTTAAACTATTAGTGCCACCCACAAAATTTTAAAAAGCTAAATACCTACTTTTTGATCAAAATTAAAAAAATATTTTTAAATTTTTGAAAAAATTAAAAAATAAATTTTATAAAAATAATTAAAACATAAAATAATATTCATATAATTATAAAAAATAATAAAATAATAAAATTTAAAAAAATCATTGTCGGTGACATGACCACCGTTAACATAATTAGGTGGTCGGATTTTTTCATTTTGATGGAGGAGATAGTCTAACAAAGAAAGTTAAATCTGATTGTTTTTTGTCATTAAATATGGTTAGAAACTATCATATTCAAGTGTATTGGTCATTTTCGACATTCTCTAATGGTAGAGACGATTAGATTTAACCATATTCACCAGATTTTTGACAGTCAAATCTAGTCATCTCCGCTATCGAGACAACCAAATCCGATGGTCAATAGAACCAAATGACCATTTCCGACCATCTAGTTATGTTTTTAAAAATTTTTATTTTATTTTTAAAAATTTATTAAAATTTTAATATTATTTATATTAAATTTTATTTTAATATTAATATTATATATTTTTATAAAGTATATTTTTGTCTTTTCAATGAACATGAGTGGGTACTTAAATTTTTAAAATTTTATAAGTGAAATTTTGTCTTTTAAAGAAACTTTAGATGAGAATTTGTCAGTTTGGCCAAAATTTTAATAAAACTTTAAAAAGTTTTGGAATTTTGAAAAATTGTAGGTTTTTTTATTTTAAAATTTTAATACATCTTTTAATAACTTTTAAATTGACAGAATTGGATTAAAAAATATTTTTAAAGAGTTTAAGTGAACAAATTTTAAAGATATTTATATTATATATTAATGATAATTTATTAAGTTTAATAAAATAAAAAAATAATTTTTAAGAAAATCAAATAGATTTGTTAAAGAAAGTGGATAAAGGGTGTGAATTTTATTTTTTAAAATTGAGAAGGAGATAATTGTTATTTTATAAAACGTAGGTGGGAAATAGTAGATTGGATTCTGGTCTGTTTTAAACTGGAAGAGTCGAGTGTATTCCAGTCATTTTCAGAATTTCCGCGTGAGTGTAACGTAGTTTGACTTTCCGCTTTGGGAGGTATTTGCTACTTGTTGAAACTGTTGTCCTTAAATGTAAAAAACGAAAGGAGTATGGAAAGTTTTGAAAATAAAAATTGTAAAGAGTATATGCCTTTCCCTGTAAAAGCATCTGCGTCCAACCCTAACGTAGGCGTTTATCACCCCCACAAACAGAAGCACGGAGTCACAGACCTTTAATGCATCGATTTCATCGTCATCATTAGTGCTTCAAATACCCTTTTCCCTTCTCACCTCTGTCATATCCCTAATTCATTCATTCATGGCGCAACCCGCAACCCCCACCGTGTCCATCTCCAGGTCCACCTCCACACCCAACAAAGAACAAAATCCTCTTTTAGGCCGCTACGAGGTTGGTAAACTTCTCGGCCATGGAACCTTCGCCAAAGTCTATCACGCTCGCAATATCAAGTCCGGGGAAATTGTCGCCATCAAAGTTATTGATAAAGAAAAAATTTTGAAAAGTGGGCTCGTGGCGCACATCAAGCGTGAGATCTCAATTCTTCGAAGAGTTCGACACCCCAACATCGTGCAGTTGTTTGAAGTGATGGCAACGAAGTCCAAGATCTATTTTGTTATGGAATATGTTCGGGGTGGTGAACTCTTTAACAAGGTTGCGAAAGGGAGATTAAAAGAAGATCTTGCGAGGAAATATTTTCAGCAGTTAATTTCAGCCGTTGGATTCTGCCATGCGCGTGGCGTTTACCATCGTGATTTAAAACCAGAAAATTTGTTACTTGATGAGAATGGTGATCTTAAAGTTTCTGACTTCGGACTTAGTGCTGTCTCCGATCAGATTCGTCAAGATGGTTTGTTTCACACTTTCTGTGGGACTCCAGCCTATGTGGCTCCAGAGGTTTTAGCGAGAAAAGGTTATGATGCTGCTAAGGTAGATATTTGGTCTTGTGGGGTCATTTTATTTGTGTTAATGGCTGGTCATTTACCTTTTCATGATCAAAATGTTATGGTTATGTACAAGAAGATTTATAAGGGTGAATTTAGATGTCCAAGATGGTTTTCTTCTGAGTTAATTAGGCTTTTATCAAGGTTACTTGATACCAATCCGGAGACAAGAATTACTATTCCGGAAATCATGGAGTTCAGATGGTTTAAAAAAGGGTTTAAGCATATAAAGTTTTACATAGAGGATAATAAGCTTTGTAATGTCGAGGAGGATGACCAGACAGATTGTGGATCATCATCTGATCAATCATTGTCCGAGTCAGAATCTGAAATGGAAACAAGAAGGAAATTAACATCTTTACCCAGACCTGCTAGTTTGAATGCTTTTGATATTATATCCTTTTCTCCTGGATTTGATTTATCCGGATTATTTGAAGAGGGAGGAGAGGGTGCAAGATTTGTTTCTGGAGCTCCAGTTTCGAAGATTATATCCAAATTGGAGGAGATTGCTAAGTTGGTGAGTTTTACAGTGAGGAAGAAGGATTGTAGAGTGAGTTTGGAGGGGTCGAGAGAAGGCGTTAAAGGGCCTTTGACAATTGCAGCTGAAATATTTGAATTAACGCCGAAATTGGTTGTTGTCGAGGTAAAGAAGAAAGGAGGAGACAGGGGAGAGTATGAAGAATTTTGTAACAATGAATTAAAACCGGGGCTGCAAAATTTGGTGACAGAAGAATCAGATTCTGCAGTTGTTTCTGCTGTTGATGCTTCTCATTTGCCCTCAGATACTGAATAGAGAGAAGGTCTTTTCTCTCTCTTTTTCATTGCTGAGGCCTTTGTATGATATATATAGATATATATTTTTTCCTGATTGTCTTTAATTGTTTTCTTGTGCTCCTTAAATAGATGCTATTATGTGTTGTATGTTCTGTTCTTGTAGCGATATGATTGGATTAACATACAGAAAATTCGCACTTTGGTGGGTGCCTCATATGTTCTATCAATATGCAATGTAAATGATGAATGTAGATAGGCACTCTCCTTTACCCTTTTTCCTTTTCATCGAGTCATACTGACTAGGTATACAGTTCTACAAACTTGTGGTTTGCACGAGCTTCATAATGTGATAGGTTATGGTGAAAATTTTGGTCTTTGAATATCTGTGCGTTGCTTTCCTTCTCTGAATGTCGCATTTTCTAAAAGTCTCCCTTTCCTGTTTTCCATTTTTCTGCAGTTTTGCCTTAAATGCCTTACATTCTTTTAAGGTGGAGTAGACAGGGGACTATATATTCAGTTAATTTAGTCGATGATCTTTTTAAAATATAATTTAGATAATATTCAAGAATCAGAAGATGATTCAGCAAAAATTGAGAATTAGCATCTTGCTTGGTTATCAATTTTTATTAACTGCCCTGAAGTAAAAGATTATCTTGCAAAGAACCAACTTTGAAGGTAAAAGGCAATTATAGCGTTGGGGACTTAGTTGGAGTTGTTTTGTAAGTAAACCATAACCGTTTTCTTTCCGTTACTGTCAGTATTAATTTGCTCTGGTTCTTACTGTATTTTCTTAGTCGGCAATTTGGGAAACATCTTTATTTGATTTGTGCTGTCATGTATTTCTATAATAGCTCCAGTTCTTGGAAGATAGATTGGAAGGCGATAATTTGATGAGGACATTGTTTCGGTTTTGTGGAGGACATCTGTAAAATCTGTATAGATATCATATGTTAAACGGACCAAAGCATATCGTTCTCTGATAAATAACTGCGCCTTGTCAAATTTAAGCCATAAAGTCATTCTAAACTGGTTGAGGGTAAACTGGTTTTCTGGACTGCATTTCTAGATAATGGGGATTGTTTGTACCGATTTGGGAAAGACATGAATCCGTGACTAATGGGACCGCTTGTTTGTACCGATGTGGGAAAGGTTTCATTCTGTTCTCCCTTTTTCTTTATTTCACGTTGTGCTTAGGATGTGTAGACTGGGGATTTGATTGATTCTGAGAAAAAAGAAGAGGATTACAAAATGTATATAAAATCTTTATGTACACAACATTGCTCGAAATGAAAATAAATTTGAGCAGTCGTTTTGGATGACAAAAGCTCGTGCAGCATTAGTTCTTACAATCCATCTTGTGTATCAAGTCAATGATATACAGTGACGTGATTCAATTGCCCTGTTGTGTTTTTATGTGAATGTATTCGTATTTGATACAATTTGGCTTTTCCAAACTATTGGCAGATCAAGCTATTAGTTGCTTGAAGCCATCCATTACTTGATAATGCATTTATAGGAATTTCTCTGATTGAGTTTTGTTGAGTAGAAGCAAAAAACATGTCTTTCTTAATCAAGAAGCCAGATAGATAACTTAAATGGTTAAACAGGTAATCTTTCATGGGACAATTGCTGAGTTTGATTCCTTGACAGAAAAAATGGTGACCAAGTTAAAAAGTTAGTGAGAATCTTGTCCTCACTGATCTGTTTGGATAATAATCTCTCATTGCACCTCCAATAATCTGTCATTCCCTTCTTTGATTTCTTGGGTTACAGAAGGGCTAGATGTATCTTATTTTCTAATTTTAGGAACCTGTTGCCATCAATCAGCTCAACTAACCGCTCAGTCTGACCACATCCCCACATGGCATGTTGTGGATTTATTCGAAAGTTTATGTGTCTTTTTCCTTCAACAGTAATGTTTATGTTTCACGAAGGAATCCTCTTTCAAAGGGAAAGACAGACAAAGGCAAATGAAATTGATAAGAAACGAGTGATAGCCCCTGTAGCTATTTGAAAACTAGTAGAAATTATTAGATTTTGTAGGGGAATAGATTTGTCTGCAACTGGGATCTATTTTCTGGTGGTATCATTTTAAAATTATGATAAAATAATTAATAATGATGTGTGCAGAATCCAAATTCTAAGTAGGACAAATACTGGCTACTTACCGCGCTGCTAAATTTTCTGTCGTCTACGGTGCATCTTCCCACCAATGAAGTATCCATACTGTTGATTAAGCTTTCAATTATTTCTTATTTGCTTTTCTTAAAATGAAGACGTCGGCAGCCCGCAGCCGGCTGCCGGCCTGCCTGCTTGCTTATGAGAATCAACATATAGCTACAGCACAATGCCTGGAACGGGCAACTGACAAGTTTTGAATCTAGTTTATGCAGATGACCGATTTGTCACTCTTATAGTCTTGAATTGTTTCTTATAAGACTGAGTAGAATGGCATGCCATTGAGCCATTCAATCTTGTAAATGTAAACCTCTTCTTCTGGACGTAATAGAGGCTGTGTTTCTTTCTGTCTTCAGAATTTGAAAACTCCCTTTGGGCACACAGAGCGTTACTGTAAGGATCATGCATGACATTATTTTATAAAGCTATCCATATTTGATTCATCTAATGATCTATAGAAAGAGTTCAATATAAATTGGTAAACCATATTTTTCATTTAATTATATATTGTTTTATTTTTTATTTAAATTATTTTAGGTGAAATTTTTTATATTCATATACTTTTTTTATTATTGGGATCAGACCATATTTAATAATTAAATTAACAAAATCAAATTTAATCTTATTTCGTATTTAATAATTAAATAAATAACATATTTTAAAATATTTTATATTTTATTGGATTCAAATTGAATCATATATGTATTATATATCATGAAATTACAAATCATTTTAATGTAATATTATTTAATAATTATTTAAATAATTGGTCCATGCTAGAGTTTGACTTAGACCGCCACTTGACCGGGTGGTACCGGTCCGGGTGAAACCGCCACTTGTAAACGAAGAGCTCTTGCCATGTATACGAAAAGCAAAACTTATAGCATGTCACATATGGCTATGGTTGATACTATTCAGCTCCTTGCCATGTCCACACTATGTCGTTGAGAGAAGGCTTTAATTCTTGAGTGCAGAAATCTTTATATTCTATTGTATCTCCCGCTGTTTTCTTCAACTCCACCACATGAAAAGAAGGTGTCACTTGGAAGATCTCGGCGTCAATTGCGAGCTGCCCTTTTCTTCCTTGTTTGCTGTGTTTTAATTTCACTGTTCCATCCTTTTTGTTGAAGTCACACCTCTCCATCACTGCTATCTCTTCGAATTTCGACACAATGGCAGCGGCTGGCTTTCTTGTAGTGAATCTTGTTTCTAGACTACTATTCACATCTTTCTCAAATAAACCTGATAGATTGAAGCCTTGGGAGAGAGAGATAATGTCAAACGCATTATAAAAATATGGTTTAACTGGACTTCTGCTCTCCGTTGATGATGTGCTTGAACTACTCTCGCTTTCTGATGACTCGAAAGAAGCATGAACACAGCTAATCAACTTGTTTCTCTGTTGGCCTTGTGATAATTGTGGGAGTTCAGGGTTTTTATAATTCTTCTTAAACCAGTTATTGTCCATGAGCTTAGCCATAGTGATTCTTGTGTTGGGATTCGGATCAAGAATCCTGGAAAGAAGTTTCTGAACTTCGGGTGGAATACAGTTGGGGCTCTTGAATTCACCTTTTGTGATTTTCCTGTACATTTCCATGAGATTTGAATCATGGAAAGGGAGATAACCAGATAAAAGAACATAAAGAACAACTCCACACGACCAAATATCCGCTTTGGCACCATCATAGCCCTTCTTGCTGATAACTTCTGGCGAAACATAAGCGGGAGTTCCACAAGTTGTGTGAAGAAGACCGTCCTGTCCTCTAGAATCCAGCAATGCACTTAACCCAAAATCCGAAATTTTCAAGTCACCATTTTCATCGAGAAGGAGATTCTCCGGCTTGAGATCGCGGTGATATACCCCTCGGCTATGACAAAACTCAACAGCACTAATTAATTGTTGGAAATATTTTCTTGCAGCGTCTTCTTTGAGCTTCCCTTTGGCAACCTTGTTGAAAAGTTCACCTCCTCTCACGTACTCCATCGCGAAATATATCTTGGTTTTGGTTGCCATCACCTCATAAAGCTCTACAATATTCGGATGCCTAACGAGGCGCATTACAGAGATTTCTCGATTGATTTGATCAATTAAACCAACCTTCAATATCTTCTTCTTATCGATAATCTTAATGGCTACACTTTCCCCCGTCCTGATGTTCCTCCCATGGTAAACTTTGGCAAATGTCCCTTGTCCAAGCATTCGCCCGACCTCATACCTGTTCATCAATATTCCTCCTTTTTTGTCCATTTTGAAGGAACGTTAAAGAAATTATCAAAGAATGATGACAATACGCAGAATGATATATACAAAAAACATCAATTATTTTATTTCACTAATCAAGAATGCAACAACAGTTTCCTCTACTCACTGGCCATGCATGAAGACAATGAAAAACTATTGAAAGAAAGGAGATAATTAAAAGGGTGATTGATAGACGATCAGGGCATATAGGATGTTCAAACCTAGCCTAGAGGCGAGGCCAGAAAAATCCTTTGAAAGAGGAGAGAACCAATCCAACAATTTTATTCCACAAGCTAGCACGGTCTTCACGATTTCCTGCTATACTTGGAATACATAATTACGAGTATAAAAATAGCAAAAGTTGGTTTGGCGTTTATGACCAAGTATTGGTCATTATTTCCTTCTATGTATTTATAGTAATATACACAGGCTGATATTTTGGATCTTCTCATTAAAATCAGACGATTATCAATATTTTGCTTAGTTTATTTGGTTTTAATACGATGAAGGATCTTGGAAGAAACCTGTTTTTAACTGTTTAAAAAAAAATCGTGTTTTTCCCACTTTGATTTTGATTAAAAAGAAGTGACATATATACTTGATTAGAAACCAAAACATATATTTGGATGTGTACACAAAATCCTTGTGAACTAGATTCATGTGGCACAACTGGGGTCTCTTTGTTTTATTGCTTAGCTAGCAGTATAATAATAAATCTGAATATTGATATCTTTGTTTTGCATTGAAGTTGTTAATATAGATAACTGAAATCTCTTTATAAATAAATTAGAAGAAAGGTTTATCTGCTCAGTAAGGCAAGGAAAAGGAAGTCATCCTATCCTAGGTATGATCTTAGTGAAGCATGAATATAGATTGAAATTGAATAGCTTAGACAAGCTCCACGTTGTAGCCATGATTATCCCTGCTGTTGCCACGTTTCAAAACACCCTTAACTCAGAACACCAGGTGGTGGGGGGCTTGCATGACTCTTCACCGCAGTCAAAGGTTCAATTTTTTGAAAGCCTCCCATTTCTCTTTTTTCTCGATTTTGCAAAGCGTCACTTACCCCTTGACATCCACTAGTAGCTCCCTGCTGCGCGTAAGCCATGCACAAGCCACCCCTAGTCTCCTCATCACCGTGGCTTTAACTCCTTCTTCCATCTGTTTCTTTCATCATCTTCCCCTCTATTTTTCTTCTATAAATGCTTCACGTTATATGTTTACAAGCCAAGATAATTAATCAATTTACAATATGAAAAGCCAAGTTGAAGAGAGTTTCACTGAGTTTTTCGAGAAGTGGGTTTGTCAACTTGATGAATACCTTCAACAACTCATTAAGGTTTCCAAGGAGACTAATTCAAATGAAGATGATCAACAAGCTTTAGTATCGAAAGTTACAACCCATTTAAAAGAATACTACACTGTCAAATGGGCTCTAGCTCACGAAGACGTGCTTGTGTTCTTTTGTCCGGGTTGGATAAGCACATTAGAGAATGCTTATTCATGGGTCACTGGGTGGAAACCGTCGATGATTTTAAAACTTGTTGACTCTATGAGGAAGGCTCGGACCCCTGGCGTGAGTCTCTCTGAGTTGACTGAGCAACAATTGAAGAAAATAGAGGAGTTGAGAGTGAAGATAAGGTTGGAGGAGGAGAAGGTTGAGAGAGACATGGAGAGGCAACAAGTGTCCATGGCGGATAGAAGAATGGTTGAGCTATCTCGGTTGGCTAGCCGAGCTAGAAATGGAGACACAACGGTTCAGGTGGACGGGCTGGTGGAGGTGGCATTGAAAGGATTGATGATCGGATTGGAAAAAGTTATGAAAGGTGCAGATTGTGTTCGGCTCAAGACATTAAAAGGCGTTCTGGACATCTTGAACTCGAAGCAATGTGTGGACTTCTTAGCTGGCATTTGCATGCTTCACATGCGGCTGCGGCTATGGGGCAACAACAGGGAAGGCAAATGCGCTTTAGAGTTATGAGAAAGCCAGTGCTTGAGTTGTAGAAACAGTAAAATCAATGTGGTTTTTCATTCGGATGACCATAGTTATAGCTTTTGTTAAGTTTGTTTTGTGGTTCCATTAATGTTTTCCTTAGTGTTTCGACAGAATGTTCTTGAGACAATCCTTCATTGAGAAACACAAAACGAAAAAAAAGTTCGAAAGGAAGCCCAGTTAATCCTGTTAATTACAGTTTCTTCATGACTAATCAATGCATATCTCCACTTGTATGTGATTCAAATAAGGCTTCAGATGTCATCTTTAATAGCAACTAAAAGGATAGAAAATACTGTAAATCTTTCAAAAGATAAATGTTGCTGTTTGGAAATGAAACATTTACTTTTCTTATTTGTGTAAAAAGATTTGGCCATTCGAAATTTTGGTTAGTAGATTTTTTTAGAATATTCAGAGTTGGTTGGGTGAGAGAGCGCAAAAAGTAGAATATGGTGACGGTAATGGTGATGAGTCGAAATATCATTTGTCTGTGACGTAACTAGAATGAATATTGTTTCAAGATTGTGGTCGAAATATAAAATCGGAGGTTGAAAATATGTCAATGGAAACTGGTCCTTATATCACACTTACTGTAATGGAAAGCTAAACAGAAGTGGGGAAAAAATGGAAATGGAAAAGAATGAATCAATCATAGGACATTATTTAATATGTTATATGTATATATGACATCATAAACACCAAAAAAGATTAATAAACAAGAATTGGCAGCACTTATTTGTGTCAGCGTAAGAAGCTACTGTTTGCATTTAGATTCATTACAACACAAACAAGAGACGAGGCAACTTAAGTTGCCTCTGCGGATAGGATCTCAAGTTCAGCCCACCAGAGGGGAGAAAGTTTTGGGGTGGCTTGATCAGGTGAGATGCTAATCACTTCCCTCAATTTGACAACTATATCCCTCATGGTTGGTCTATGCTGAGGATTTGGTTGGATGCAGTCTTTGATTACATCACAGATGACTTCAAGTTCATCGTCTTTGAAAGAGTTGAGGCTCGGATCAACCATGTAGCTGATGCTCTCCTTTTTGTCCAAATATTCAGCAGCCTGGAAGGTTTATTGTCAATCACATAATTCAAAAAATAAAAAGGAATTTTTGCTCTAATGGAACTTACCCATTGCTCTATTGGCTCGTGTTCTTCTGAGTATGGGAGCTTTCCAGAAATGAGTTCAAGCAATAATATGCCAAAACTGTATATATTAGTTTCTGGGTCAGCTTGAGGAGGCAATTCAGATTTCTCTACACTTACTTCACCTGAGACCTTTGACTGGAGTACAGATTGTGAAGAAAAACTTGTCTCTGCTACCTGAAAAAGCAAAGAGCAATAGGAAGATGTCACATAAATCATAATGGTCAAACTGTGTGAAATGAAGTGGTTTACCTTAGCAGCATAATCGTCTGTCAAAAAGATACAACTTGAAGTTAAGTTGGTATGGGCTACCGGTGGATCCAGATCGTGGTGCATGTATTGAAGGCAATATGCTATTCCCATAATAATTCTGATTCTTGCATTCCAGTCAAGATGTTCCATGCCTTCCACTGGAAAAGAGAGATTTTATTAGCCTCTTAATATTAAGCCTCCAACAACTCAAGCAGAGAAAATGCATGTGAAATGAGAATATTACCATGCATATGCTCAAAGACAGTCCCATTTGGAGCATATTCATAAACCATCATCCTACTGAAAGGTTCATTCTCCTCACAGTAGCCAATGAGATTGACAAAGTTCTTATGGTTAATCCGTGACAGTGTGTCTATCTACAGTGGTAAAACATAAACAGTCAAAATAACAAAGAACAAAGCAAGAAATTGGAACTATGTATTGAACAATTTCCTGTTCTTAAAATGTTAATCATTTTCCTTAATCACAGAAACACCGAACCTGTTTTCGGTAAACCATCTCTGAGCTCTTAGGCCAATCTTTGGAAGAAGTGATTGTGGTTGATGCAACGACTATCTCAACTCCATTGGAAAGTGTTCCCTTGTACAGAATGCAACCATCAATGGTGTCAATAATATTGCTGAAATCTTCACAAGCTGTATCCAGTTCTGATCGATTAAGCTTGGGAACCCCTGCATTTTATACAACACAATCTAGTGCTCCATATATTAAACAAAATCATTACAGGGGATTGCAAGGTTTCACTAATGGCATGGACATTACAAGACAGGAGCCATCTCAGATAAAACTACACGTTTTCTATGTAAAAATCTGAGTGTAGGGCACTTCTAAATTCAATAGTCATGTCAACCATATCCGATCCTCTTTACAGTGTATAGCGGCTTGACCTTGTTTACCTGAATTTTGTTGAACAAAGGATATGTTTTCCAGAAGAATCTTAGAGATTTATATGATTTCCAAGATTCATCACGTAACGATTTTCCTTGTTTTACCTGATAAGCCTATAGAATAAAGAGAGTGCTACATATTATCCTGATAAATTTTCCATATTTATTTCATTTTCATGATTTCTTTTCATTGCCTGTAATGTTTATTCAACTAGCAAAAAACCAGTTGATATTTTCTACATCTTAATTAACAGATATCCCGCTAGCCATCTGATTATTTCTAGTTTTAGGAGATTCTAGGTCCAACTCTCATTATGCCTTAGAGAAAATTCATGATATGCATTTACTCTTTGTCAGATTGTGTATTGCCTAGAACTTGAAGCCAAAATTCTGTATTCTATAGTAAGAAAGGGGAAAGCAATCACTCTACAGAATAATGCCAAAAAATAACAAGTATTTTTTCAAAATGTTTCTTAATGATCTAGACTACTTGTTAGTGTTCTTGATTTGTAACAATGAAATCCAAATCCTAGAGTTGATTTACCATCTCAAATGAACAGGTCAGCCAAAGAAAATAAAAAACACTAAATTTTATCAAATTTCTAACTGGCATGTAAAAAGCAACTTAAGCTGTCTAACAAATTAAAAGCAGGTAAAGTTAATTATATATAAGAAAATCACCTGTAATAAATGCTTTCTGCAACTGTCCACTTAGTCCACTCTTCCATGGACCGATGGTTTTTACTGTTTGATTTCGCCATGTGAAGAACATGACAGCAGCAAGTATGAATAAAGCTGCTCCACTAGGAACAATATAAACATACCTCCATATGTTCCCACTTGAATCTGAAGATTCTGTACTGATCGATGGAGACAGAGGGCTTGCGGAAGGCTGGTTAATTGTCACATCACTGCTTGGAGATGTAGAACCTTCACCAGCATCTGAAGGCTGCAGTGCAGGTGAAGGATAATGTTCCTTTTTGGCACTTGGTACAGCAGGAAAGGTTCCACTACTTCGGGAAGTTGGAAGAGCAATGATTTGGTTGGAAGAAGGACCAGCAATGGCAGATGCAGCAGGAAGGTTGCTGGACTCTTCGTGTAGCTTACGACGTGAAACATTGACAAGATTCTGCATATAACGGACCATGTGTGTCTCCGATGAGCCTGTTTCATACAAAAGGCAACATCCATAATTCTCACAAGCATAAATATTGATGTCCAATACCCAAGAATTGTTACCACTATCTCTACTCACCAGGCAGGTAAATGCAGCATCGGTCTCCATGAATATCTACAGAGTCCTTTCCAAGCTTCAACCTTGTAAGAATGGAAAACAGTTTCAACAAAGAGAAGATGAAAAAAATTAGAAATAAATAAAAAACTAAATAATAAAGAAACATTTCTATTCTGTACACTGGCCGTGGCAAGAGGGTGAGGTAATGAGACAGAACTCCCTTAATTGAGCTAACAAATGATTCTGCCTCGTTCAGTTGCTTGAAAATGCTATGACAAATGCTATTCAAGACATTTAAAAATTGGAAAACTAGACATATATAATCATAAACCATATTTGCAACTAGTGCCAATGTAATAAAGATTAAAAAAGAATGCTCCGAAGGGAAAAGAAAATTTATAATGTAAGGTCAGTTACATGTATGATGGTTATCAATGGATGCTGGCTTTTGGAGAGCCATCATATTGCATAGCCAATGATCAATTACCTCATGTTTCATAGACTTCTAACAAACTGATAGTTCACATGGGTTAAAGAGATCTAACAGACTAAATCCCAAAAAAAAAAAAAAGTGAAAGTGCTATATGATTGGAGCATAGCTGGGCTCCAATCAACTAACCTCTTTACAAGCTCACATGCCAATTGAGAATTAGACATGATCAACTCATCAACCGTTATTTATTTGTTTAATTATACTCTTCTTGGTTATAAGTTAAAACTTAACAATTTTTTGAACCAGATCATACGTCACTTGAGCAGGCATAGTGACTGGAATTATCAGAGGATCACTTTCAAACCTCATTCTCATAAATTACTTCATTCAAAAAAGAACTAAGCACCAGGAACTTAAAGAATGTTTGCTAGTGAACAACCAAATAGAGGGGGTACTGGTAGATTCTCAGTAGTTTATTAAACTGAGCAAAAGTCTTACCAGTGTCTAAACTTCCTATTTACACATCCAATTCCAGAAAAAACAGAAGATGTAAGGTTTTCATCACATTGCAGTTCAGAAAGCAAGTTCAGCTTTGTCAGCTCCACAGGAATGCTTCCTTCAAAGTTATTATAGCAAAGCAACCTATGTGAAACTGAGTTAGTCCAGGTACCCATTAGGCCTAAAGCATCATATACATAGTAAACCTAAAACAATAAACTCACAGGCGTTTTAGTGACAGCATCCTGCTTACTTCTACTGGAATTTTTCCACTCAACTTATTATTCCTCAAATCCAAAAGCTCCAGCTTTGTAAGTTCTCCAAACTCTTTTGGAATGGCACCAGAGAAACGGTTTTTGTGCAGTATACTGTTAATGCAAACGGAGAGAGCAAGAACAAGAAAATTTAATCACCTTCAGACAGTGCTGCAAACATTACAAAATATCGAGCTAAATATTAAGATGCTAGATACAGTGTCTATCATTTACGAAAATCCTTGTCAGATGATAGCCTAAAAGCAGAAGCATATGAGTTAAAAGATTTTCTTAATTCAAAAGCATCAAGAAACTAGGTAACAGATTATGCACCCCTCAACACACTAAATGGAATGCAATCACAGAGTTATAAATCATGATTATCATAACATAAATTATCTCTAGGTTAATGTAGGTTAACAATATTTGTATTCGTCAAACTATAACTTCTGATATGTATTTTACATGCTAATAGAAGTTTGAAGGGTCAACTTTTCTTTTTCCTTCTCTTGTCAGCATATGCCTTGCCCTCTTAAAGTGACCAGGGATTGTGATATTCTTTTACCTTTTTTTTACATTCTGTCCCATCGTCATGCTAGCACAAATATAACTTTCTTCTTAGTAACGTATAATGGAATCCAGAAGTTCATTTTCTATTACATTACAATAGATATGCAGAAATAGTCCGATATTTTTCATCTCATTGTAAGTAAGAAATCAATCAATTGATGCATCACAGTTGTAAATTAAAGAGGCTTATGAATTAAAGAGAAACAGATCTACACCATTACAAAAGAAAAAAAAAACTGATTGAGATACAGAGGCAACAAAAATATGATTGCTTACAGAATTTTTAAGTTTCTAAGCTTCCCAAGCTCAGGAGCCAATGTTCCTTCCAAATACAGCTCTTTCAAATCCCTGCAAATAGAAGTAAACAGAAGATAATAGTATCATTTATCATTTAAGTTGTATTAAAGAAATCTCCAGACTCAAAACCCCTATAACTAAGAAGACCAAATACCGCTCAATGTCAAACAATAGCATCAAAAAACTTATATTCTCAATGAAAACTCTCTATCTCAGCATTCATTAATGAAGAAATTTAGAGGAAAGACACTTACAGCATTATCACTTTACCGTCGAGACAATGAACACCTGACCACAAGCAAGGAGTGCGATCATTTTGATTCCAATAGGTGAAGGCACCATAAGGATCCTCATTCACCCTTGCCCGGAATTCCCACAGAGCCAATCCTACATTTACACACGTCATTTAGAACAAAAAAAAAAAAAAAAAAAAAGCAAACAGACAAACAACATCAACGTTCAACCATTGGTTCTGGAGAATTTACCATCAGCGTTGAGAGACCAAGACCCTTGAATTTTAACACTCACAATCAAAACCAAAACCCGCAGCAATCGGAATCCAATAGGGGTCCATCTACCCCCCATTTCTTGACGAACCAAATGCAGCAGTGGATGGTTTTCAAAACAGCCAGGTTTTCATATATAAAACAACCCCTTCAAACCAATACAAAACAGCAAAAATAACAACTATATTTTGTTTTGCAATCGCGAAACAAATTTCCTGACTACGATGGAAAACCTATATTAATATCACTGCAATCTCAAACCAAAGACTTTGCTTCCGGTGATGATCACATCAGGGTCTTTCATTGTTTTTTTATTAAATTGATTTCACATCACCTTTTCTTTGAAATGTACATAGCCCTCTTAAAAAAAATTATCTTCCCTTCTATTATCTCTCAACTCAACAACAGCAGCTGAAAATATCCAAGAATAACAAACAAAAAGATTCAGCATTATAAAATAACAAAAAGAAACGAAGAATGACGAATACCCTCAACAACAAGCAATGACATAAAAAAAAAAAAAAGTAAAAAGAATATAATTTACCCACAAAGAATGACAAAGAGGGTACAAAAGAATCTCCGTTTTGACGGTGGTGGCTACAATGCAAATAACAAGACAAAACCAAAAGAAAGGTGGCAAAGGTGGCAGTTGTGATGATAAGTTGATGAGCTGAGACACAAAGGCAGCAAAGAAAAATTAAAACTTTGACAATAATTCAAGCAGTGGAGATATATATATATATTTTTTCAATTACTGCCCTTTCCAAGGATGATCTCAGAGGTTCCTCCTCTCTTCGACCATCATTTTCGTCTCTCTCACGGCCTGAGCCTCTTTCTTTCTCGCTCTAATTTTCTTTTCTTTAGAATTTAATTTCCTTTTCTGGTTTTCTCTCTCTTCCAAACGGCCCCCACCAGCCATCTCTCTGCTTTTATTTTTTCTCTTTTTATTTTCATTTTTCAGAGTTAAGTGGGTCCTCATTCGAAAAATTAATTTAATATTAAATTATAATAAATTAATATTTAGTTAACTGTTTTAATACGGTTTCTACAGTAACATAATTAGTTAACTTGTTTTTTCAATTAATTTTCAACCGTTGATCGAGACTAATTTTAATTATAAATCCACCAAAGATAGCCATTTCCCTTTTACTTTTGGGGTAGATGTTTTGGACTTTATAGCTATCTTTCTCACTCTTATATTATTTTTTTAATTTTTAATTTTTAATTTCTTATTGTGGGTTTCATCATAATTTTTTTTTTTTTTTTATAGAATAAAAGGCCTTATATTTAGAACAGACGTCTTATCAAGTATGTATCGATAGATTTATAGTTTTTGGTGAGATTTCTTTAACTTCAATTCATCATATATATGAAATCTGAATTCAATTAACAAAATAATATCTAATTATAGGGAATTATTCAACCAAATTGCATAATTCATATTCATATTTGGATTTATTTATCAATCATAGTTTTCTCAATCAATTCACATATATCTAAAGAACAAGAACGAAATAAATCTCTTGCTTGCTTTGAATCCTACTAAAGAATCGACTCTCTAATCTTGAATTTCCTTTCTGATATGTCTTTAGAGGCTATACCGAGAGAAATTTTGCGGTTAGGATTCAATATTGTGCAAAATGATAATGGTAAATATGCATATTCTATAGGGTAATGACCTCTTTTTATAGAATTTCGATCATATAACTGTTATAACAAATGTTTTATACTTTAAAATAATCGTTTCTCTCATAACTTATTTATTGACAATCGTTACATAAATTGTTTATCTATCAAATGCTAAACGGGTGTTTCAAATTTTATAACAATCGTTTAACATTTCTTTTCTTTATAATTGAACTTAACATGATTTTCTATAATCCACATACATATCATGCTCAATCAAATTAATAAAATATATGAAATTACTAAAATAACCTTTATACACACTTGTGGGTATTACAACGAAAGAACCAAACCTAGAGCCTAGTACCAAAGCAACATAATGTTAAACACATAGGATGCAAATGGATATACAATACTAAACATGATGTTGATGAGCATTGTTAAACACAGGGCTAGATTGGTGGCAAGAAGATTTACAAATTTACATCTCAGTTATAACTTCAATACATGTCTAAAAAAAAAATAATAAAGATTTACAAAGAGACAAATTAAATTTACCAAAGAAGTAATCGATCTCTAGGTTTTGTAACTTTAAATGTAATCATTAAATCAAACTTAATCGTCTATATTAAATATCTATCATCTCGCTATGCATTCATTAAAAAATCAAATTAGAAATGTATACATAAAGATTTGAATAACAATTGTTTAGCTTAACACGATTTTTTGTTTTGATATATTCTAAAAGTACTCAATGATATCTTTATTGTGAATTGTAGCCAAAACTTCATTTTCAATATAAACCACCAAGCAATTGTTTATCCACTCATTATTCATTCAATTACACAAACCACTTTTCACAAGTTTTATTGCATATAATATCCTTTTAACTGTTGTAGTAACCACAGACAAAAGCAATGCTAATTTAATAAGTAGGAAAATTTTATCGTATGCAACATCCTTCTTAAACTCAACTATTTTTTTAACAAGGTTGGTAATCCGATCAACATAAATGAACTTGGCATTGGTGTTAAGATTCTCATAATGGTTTTCAAGTTGATCATTGAGCAACCAACTATCATATTGAGGAAAATCGATAGAATAAAACTTTGCAAGTTGAAGTAATTTATCTTTGTTAAATGAAGCAAATGAGTTTGAATCAAGAGATGTCATACACTGAAGCAAACGATTATTAAGTTCTTCTTGAATGCTATCTAGAACTACATACAAGTGTGACAAAAAGGTATTTTGAGTTAAACTTTCAAGGAAAGATTGATTTTTCATAACTAATATTTAGCATCAATAAAATTTTCATTTAAACTAAGACTACAATTTTTACAAATAAAAGTTTATCTAGCCATAGAAACTGTTATATTAAATATTTGCCAAATTATCTTCAAGTGTTAATGAAATCTCATATGCTTTAATTTTAACTTCTTTGCTTTTACAAGTATTTTCCTCTCTATTTTTTCTTTCCTTCTTTTCTATTGGATGTTGCTATTAAAATATTATATTGGATGTTGCCTCTTTATATTCACTTGAATATTTAAGATGAGGTTCTTCAGCTTCAAACTAAACTAGTTTTCCCTCTCATTATATTTCTAATTATTGATTAGATGTTGTCTATTGTTTCTTTTTCCTAATTAAGTGTGCCTATGAATTTTAGAATTTGATCCTTGGATGTTTGATGCCTTCCTAATTGTACCAAGATCACATAAGAATCAAGGTAATTCCTAATATTACATCCACAAAATTTTTACTTCCTTGGCATATACCTTTCTTTCCTTGTAGTGGGTGAGTTCCTATATTCTTTTAATAATTTCATAATAATTTAATTTATGAAGCATATTAAATAAATTTAATATTTGAAATTAAATACCACTTTTTATTGAGTATTGATTATGGTTCAAAATGATTGGATCATTTATCTAATGGTTGGATAAAGTTATCTTTAGATTATTTATTCAAATCTCTCACATTTCAATCAGATAAACAATAAGCTTCAATCACATTTGAAAAAAAATAAAATGTTCTTGTTTTCCAACTTATTTAATATATAGAGGAATTTCAGATGAATCGTAAAAATAAAATTTATTTAGTATATTTATTTTTTGCAAAGTTGTCTTCAAATGCCATTAAAATCTTATATATG
Organism: Anacardium occidentale; assembly: GCA_026122585.1. NCBI lineage: Eukaryota > Viridiplantae > Streptophyta > Magnoliopsida > Sapindales > Anacardiaceae > Anacardium > Anacardium occidentale. The sequence continues at coordinate 117,855 of JAJEJH010000092.1, read as the reverse complement.
GTTCTATGATCTTATGAATTTCTTGATAGAAGCATACATGAAGATGAGAATGAATCCCAACATGTCTTTTTTGGGATTTATTTTCTCTCTCTTACATATTGTTTAAACCCTCAAATAGTATATTACTCTTAAAAGTTTTGAATTATTATAAATATTTTTTGATACTTGATAAATATTTATTATTTTTCTATAACGATAGAGAAGAAAAAGTGAGGGAATTTATCTGTGAGAATAAGGAGGGAAATGGTTGAGAAACAAAGATTTTTTATCATTCATATATCAAAGACGGAATAGAGACAGATAAATATTTTCCTTGTAGGAATGAGGATTAGGGTATTCAACCCTTGCTTGCCTCATTGTCATTTTTAGTCTGAATCTAACAATTTGAGATGCTTAACCACATTTAAGATACAAGTAATTGAAGAATGTTGAATAGGATTAATACCTTCAAAGTTTTAAAGTCTAAAACCTAATTTTTGAAAATGAAATCATGAGGTAAGGCTGCTGACATCAGGTTGAAGATCTGGAGGAAAAACTCTAGTTTTTGAAACTGACTTACTTGATTTCAATTGACATGGGTTTTGAGTTTTTATACAAATGTGGTGTCTGAGTGATGATCTAGTTCAATTATTTACTAGGTTTAGAATTTTATCTTGCACCAAGATAAATATACCCCTTAATTCTAATATACCCATTGGAGGATAGGTCTAGCAGCATATTTTTAATTTTTTTTTACCCAAACATGTTTACAATTAAGGGTGGACTAAGTATCTTACTTTTTCTTAAATTTTATCAATTTAAGGATAGGTCTAGGCTACATAAATCTGTCTATGGACTCAACTAAACCCATTGAGTTTGGTTCCACCAACTAAAAGAAGCACTTATTGACTACAGATTCAATAGCTCTAAAATTGATTGCTCTCTCTTCTACCTACACATTGGTAAATATATTGTGATACTACATGTCTAAGAAACTCCAATTTTCTTATTTTGCCTTATTTCCTAGGCATCAAAGTGAACAAGCAATGGACCTCAATGTATCTCTCAAAAAGCAAGTACATCCAAGACATGCTGGTAAGGCCTTAAATGCACTGCTAGCTTAAACCTTGTCCCACTCTTACGATCACTAGACACAATAAGGTGGAAAGTTACTCTTTAATCCGTCATTCTACAAGTGTGGTTGGCTCTCTAAAATATACAACCATCACCAAACCTAACATAGCTTACTCATTAAACAAATTGAGCCAACTATGCAGCAACCTACTGAGAATTAATGGCAAGGTGTAAAAAAGAATCTTAAGGTATCTGAGAGGGACGTCTGAGCTTGGCCTGTTATACATTGCAGAGGGAACCTGGCGATTCAAGTCTTCTCTAATGCTGATTAGGCTTGTGACATACAGGACAAAGAGTCAATTAGTAGATAGTACTTTGTTAAGTTCAATGGAAATCCAGTAGCTTAAAGCTCCAACAAGCAAAGAGAGTTTTCAGGTCTGACATAGAGAGTGAATACAAAGCACTAGCTCAAACAGAGATAGAAATTGCATGGTTCAGATCCCTCATTAAAAAACTCGAACTTCCTCTCACCAGTGTACCAACCACATGGTGTGACAACAAGAGTACAACACATAATCTTATTATGCATGGAAAGTCCACACAAATTAAGATGGAGATCCATTTTACAAGGGACACGGTTAGTAACGGTGAAATCACAATCAAACACATCCTCTCCAGGGAATGAACAATATCCACCAAGCCTATCTCAAGTGAACGCTTCGAGTTCCTTCGAAGCAAACTTAAAGTTCTTCCCAAATGCTTTGGTTTTAGGTGGAAGGTAGCACAGAAGGCTTTTGGTCCTGCAACAGAATGACAAGGTTGTGGGCAGTGGTACCAACAACAGAATAGTTGCATTGTAGCTATTTGAGTTGGAGGGACATCACACCAATCTTGTACAACTCTATCTTGCTGTGCAAGCTAGGAAATTGCTTAGAATCTTCTTTCAATTGAGCTTACAGTCTTGTCTATAAATGGGCTTTCTTAGAAATGGAAAACCAAAGCTTTTGCAGTGCATTATTATTCTCTCTATTGAATTTTGCTTTCAATTGTGTTACTTTATCGTATTCTAATAATTCTGTCAGGTGATTCCTTGCTACTCAACTTCTGTAACCAGAGCTGATTTTCTCAGTTCTTGCTTCATTGTATTTCATGTCTGCATATGACGAACTGTGAATAAAATATTCAGTTCAGGCACTGACATAACTAAAGCAATGTACTGCTTTCTTAAAATCGGGTTAAAAAAAACCTAGTAAAAATTTCAATTAATTTCAATTCATGCGTCTGAATCCGAATCAAATTGAACTAATTTGATTAAAAAAGTTGTTAATGATCCAGAGAAGTTTTTTGATGACAAGATAAATTATAACTTCAGGGAGTAAAAATGAGTATGAGGGATTAGATTTTATTTTTTAGAAGTTGAAATATTTTTTTTTTGAGAAAGGTCAAGGGCGAGGCTTTGTGAATATACATTGAATTTAATCTCGTGGGCTCTTTCGTAGTGCAGAACAACATCATGATTATTGAACAAGATGGATAACATTTTATACTGCAACACTATTGTGTCTGTACATGCCAATCTGTTTGTGAATTTTGTTTGGTTTTTTTTTTTCAATCACAAAAAGTCTTTATGATGTTGCTTCACAGTAGTCAATCATTAGAGTCTTCATCAGTGTTGATCTGCAGTCAGAACTTGATCATGTGTTTATTTTGATTTGATTTCAAAAGTGTGCTGTGAATTCAGTCTTGTATGAATTACCTGCTTCTTGTATGATTTTCAAAAAATGCTGATCAGTGTTTATAGGTACAGTAATACTCAACTTCTTAAGCAGCTTTTTTCTAACACATTTTCTCCGTTTCCGATGGCAGCTTTTGCAAAAATTCTCAAGCGGGAAGCTGAATAAGCTTGCTCACAATTAGTAATCGCGGGCTGCTTCAAATCTTGTTCTTTTGCATGCTCTTTTGAACACATCTTACCAGGAAGATTGATAACTCTTCTCGATTATCTCTTACCAACAGCTTCACAAAATCACACAGCTGGTTACATAAACATATTATTTTTGGGTCATTTAACATGTTTATGCTTTGGCCAAAGGATTTGTTTCCGCCCATAGTTTGACGCGGGGGCAAAAACTCATCCTCTAAATTTTAAAAACCCAGTCTCCTATCTTTAAAACCATATTTTATAATTTTTATAATAAAATTATTATAATATCCTTACAAAATACAAATTTATAATAAAAATTATAAAATAATTTTTAAATATAAATAATTTCAAAAAATATTTAAAAAATTTAAAAAGTATATTAATTTTTTTTTTAATTTTAAAAAATAAAGCAGTCACCGCCGCCGGTGGTCGCCACTAAAGGAGTCAGGTGGCCATTTCCGACCATTTGGTTCCAAGAGAGGCCAGATATGGTATTCCTATTCGGTAGAGACGGCTAGATCTGACAGTCTTCAGATTTGACGGAGACAGTCAGATTTGACCGTCTTTGTTAGAAACAAAGGTTGAAAACGATTGGTAAGATTGAGATCGACTCTTTTTGACCGTTTGCGATCTTTTTCTCTGACGGAGGTAGCCAGATCTGATCGCTTCTGTCAAATCTGGGGATGACCAGATCTGACCGTCATCACCGAATGAGGAGACCAAATCTAGTCTCTCCTGAAATCAAGTAGCTAGAAACGACTACTTGGCTCCGTTAGTGATGATCACTGTCGTCGGCGACAACGGTAGCTGTTATATTTTTTAAATTATTAATATTAAATTAGATAAAAAAAAACTAAATTTTAAAAAATTAGAAGGTTGGATTCTTTCCTCGGCCTCAAATTATCGGTGAGAATAAGTCCTTTGGCCTTATGCTTTAGAGTCCTGATTTTAATGCCCTCCCACATTGTCCTCATCAGTTCCTACTCTTCATAAAGTGGCGTCCGTGTTTTTAGCTGCAGCTTAATGTTGCACGGAACATATATAATAATTTTGGCCAAAGGACTCTTTCCCACCCATAGTTTGAGGTAGAGACCTGTCACCCCCCAGGTTTCAAAAGCCCAAACTCTCACCCTAAACCAAATTTAATATTAAAAATAATAATATACAATAACAATATAGGGGTATTTTTATCTTTTTAGTATTAAAATTTTATAAATTAATAAAATAAATTTTATATAAATATAAAATTTTAAAAATTTTTAAAAATATTTTTAAAATTTAAAAATTGAAGCAAATTGAAACAGTCACTACAATTGGTGTCGACAGCGGTGGCCGTCCATAATAGAATCAAGTGGTCATTTTCGATTATCTGATTTCAAAAGAGGTCAGATTTGACCTCTCTGTTAGGTGAAGATAGTCAGATCGGTTGCCTCCACCCGAAATAAAGGTCGAAAGTGACCGGTGGGGCCAAGGCCAACCCTTTACAGCCATTTTCGGCTCCTAATTCTGTCAGAGGAAGCTAGATCTAACCACCTCCTCCAAAACTGGAAGCGATCGATCTGACCACCTCCACCGAACGGAGAAGCCAGATTTAGCCTTTTCTGGAACCAGATGGTCAGAAATAGCTACCTAATTCGATTATGGGTGACCATCGCCATCTGCACCGACAGCGGTGGCTGCTTCAATTTTTAAAATTTTAAATATATTTTTAAATTTTTGTAATATTTTTTAAAAATATTTATATTTAAAAATTATTTTATAATTTTATTATAAATTTTTAATTTTTAAAAGGGTAGTTTAGTCATTTCAGTAGAAAAATTATAAAAAATCATTTCAATGGTGGGAGATGGGTTTTTGAAACCTTGGGGGTGGCAGTTTCTCCTTCTCAAACTATGGGTGGGACATAGTGCTTTGGCCATTAATTTTCAGCACTGTCTGAATGTTTTGTATTAAATAGACATTTTTTTATTGGTGAAATATTTACAGCCAGACCTGCAAAACTTGTTAGAGATTGTGAACCGTACATAACACACTTGTTGGCTCAGTGGTGAATGCAATTAAAACAATATACCCTTTTTCTGGTTGATCTTTTAATGAATATTAATTTACTGGTCTGGGAGTCAGGATAACTTTCACCATTCTGGAACTTTGCAGCTTTAAACACCATTTTATTAGGGTCTGGCCAACATTCGAAATTTGTCACGTTTTCCTGTGTCAAGCACTAGCTGTGTTTTGTGCATGAATATGAACACAATATAGCCATAATCCACGTGTGGGCAGAAAGTAGACAAAAGCTGCAATTGCTCGAGGCATCATTAATTTAGTTTAGAGTTTTCATCAGCTTCTGTTAATATTATGGAAAATAATATAAAATGGTCAAAAACTTGTCTTTCTTCTTCTTCATGCCTCTACAGTGTGGTATGTAAAACATGTAGAAATAAACTTAATAAAATAAAAATTCTGCAGTAGTTTGCACAGTTAACGTGACAATGATTTCGTACAATACCATTGATATGAAGCTTTCTTCCACATTGATTTGCCTTCATAGTTGAATCGATGAACATTTAACACATTTTTAGAATGTAAGTACTGGATATCTTTTAATATTTTACAGATCTATTTAACTCTTTTTCCATCAGCTCGGCACCACCTACATGATTTAAGCTATATCCAACCAATTTTTCTTTAACTTGTCCTTCTAATTAAATGAACATGAATCACAGAAGAAGAATTACAACTGGCAGTATAAGTTCGTCTGATAATACAGTTGTTTGAGATGATGGGTTAATAATGAACCATGAATGTATTAACTAGAGATTAAAAGACAACCAGATAATTTAAGATCTTATTAAGTGGTTTGCCCAGCCATGTGTCTGGAACGCACTCAAAGCTTCATTATCTGTGCTAAGCATCCAATAATATTGTGACCGGCCATTTATAAGCACTCTATTAAATTGAGACTGGCAAGCATATTACTAAGAACGAGTGAGGAACATCATTTGAGACACAACATTCGCTGCAAGATTCTGTTCACTCCATTGATGGCAGAATTCGAATCAGAATTCCATAGAGCTCCAATATAGCATCTAATTAAATAGCTATAAGGAAAAACAAGCAGAAAAATGCCTAGAGATAATTGATGATTAATAAAGTTATCAGACATGATTCTCTTTTGTGCCAATAAAATATTACTCTACATAATTTTTAAGGCCAAAATATGTAGTGTTGCTAGGTCGGATGTCTTAGTCCATGAAATAATAGACGAAAAAGAAGCAATTCTTTGACAGATTCTTCAGTGATATAAATTAATAAATCTGAGGTCAACTCTCCATGCATACGAGAGGCCAAAGCATCAAATTTTTTCTATGTATGGTAGGCCTTGGAGTGTCTCATTATTTTAAGTTAAAGTTTAATATATATGAACCCATTTTCCTACTTTCCATTCTTATTTTTTCTTGGCTAAAAGTTTCTTTGTTTAATGCTTAAAATCTGTCTCCTCTCTCTAAGCAACAAAAATGTGCACATGTCACACATAACCAGCCAGTTTTGGGTGTCTTTTAGTAAAACCTAAAACCTTGAAGTGATTCCCCTCAAGCTGTACTTCCTGAAGAGGAGACCATCTTTGCAATATACAGACAAAACATAATCCAAATTCTCTGTATAGTGATGAGTCTCGAAAAGTAAACCCTTTTGGATGTTTAGGAAAAGGATAAATAATTAAAGGATGAAATTTGGGTTCCTGATTAGCATTCAGACTTCCTAATTAGCAATAATCAAAATGTAAATATTATTTTAATATCCGTTTTTGTTTGTACTTGACAGTGCCCAGACGAGCTTTCAAGTCCTATAATTTTGGAAAATAATTGTTGCATGCTCGTCATTTGTAGATCATGCTGATATCACGGAATAAGATTCAACTTCAAGAATTTTCTCATGGAAGTCGAAGTTCATTATTCTTCTACCCACAGTTTCCTCCAATAATTAAGAGGTTAATTAATAATCAACTTCTACTTGCTTATCAAAATTTTAAAGGAAGAGAAAAAGAGGAAAAACCCGAAAACAATGCTGCTGATGGTTGTTGTTCAAGGCCCAGAATTTGATCATCAACATTGTATTGTTTCAGACGTTTTCCCTTTTTTCCCAATAAATGCTTCTCCAACTACTCAGTTTTGCTCAGTTTTTATTAAATTTTAAGATGTTATCCACGCACTTTCAAGAGACAGTTATGATAAATTGTACTAATTTTAACTTCACCTGCTTGTAGAAAAGAATTGAATTATAATTTACATAAATGAAAATAAACACTGAAGTTTCTCCCACATGTCATTGGCTGTAAGCAGAATAAAAGCTGTCAATAATAGGGCAGCTGGTAAACTCTGCCATCTCAAATTCATCATCTTACATAACCTCTAATACTGATAGTTTTAGGGTCATCAAAACGTGCAAAATGTAGGATGCCTTTTCCACAGTCACCAAATGTCTTTTTGACTCGATCAATGATGCCCAGGTTCTATTTCCTGCCTTGTTGGAACCGAACAAACGAGTGTTAAATGTATTATTGTTTCCTTTCTTTCCCAACGAAGTCTGACAGTTACAAGTCAAGCTGCAAGGGCAATCCCTTGTTATTTAATCAAATAAACATATTAAGTAATATATATTGTCAAAGTATAATTGTAAGAAAATTCTTATTCTTACCATTTGCGATAGAAATGGTCTAGAAACGATCTATTCAACTTGTTTGAACACGTAGGTCCACCAAAATTGACTAACTTCTGGAGTCCTCCAACCATTTGCAGCCCACATAATTCTGCTATAAAATCAACGACTGATTTTTTCGATTGGACCGATAATACATCAAAGTCGTAAAACCAAAATGACATTACAAAGCAAAGCTAACAATGAGAACATGGGCACAGGAAAACAGTATTGTGATATGAGTAGAAAGTCTATGTTTAGGTAGGAAGAATTGATATGTTGATGAAAGAAGTGGCCCACGACATTTCTTGCAACGTGTTGATGAGATTAATAAAATTAATAAAGTAATTAATATTCTTGTTTACCATTTAACAATGGAGAGGAGTCTCTCGCAGAGGTCAAACAATTAAGATAATCACGAGAGAGGAAGAGAGATTTTACAACATGGACAACTGTCAATGCAGGCAAAGGAGAAAGGGTGGAGTCTAGTCACATGATATCCAACAGTCGCATCTGTATCCATAATGTGAGTTTTATTTCATTATAAAGAACTCCAGTGGTGTATGTCAGAACATCGTTGATTTTATTACCCCATGAAAGACTCTTAGAATATACAGTTCTAAATTTTCGATTACTTAAATTTTAAGCTTCAATTATGAAACAAAAACATCCTAGTCCAAGAAAAAAAAAAACAAATACCGCTTTTCTCTTTCTCTCTCTCTCCCACCTTCACCCTCATCCTCACCCTCTTTTATTTGTTTGAAGAATCAGTCCACATCAATCTATATACCGGGTTACCAACCATCAAGGCATGGTTTTGCGACCGGTTTGAATATAGACTGAGTTAAGAGTTTCTCTGATCATCAACGACCTGGAAGGTAGAGACAGAAGACTAGCTAGCTTCAAATAAATGGTTTGTATCAACATGAAGGAAAATTGTAAACTTTTTTGTTTTCTTTGTGACAAATTGCACTCTCTTTGGTTTCTTATGCTAACTTAATTGTATTCTACCTCAAGCTCTAACTGACTTTTAAAGTTAATCTCAATTCCTTTTTTGTAAATTTGTTTTTAGAGATAGATTACTCTCACTTTTCCAACCTTTTTGGAAAAAAAAAAGATGTCGAAAGCAAATTCTTTCAATATATTGGATATTATTATTCTTTATATCTCTGATGATCTAGAAAAGTTATGAATACAAAATATTTGTCCAACAACCATCAGCTGTTTCCTTAATTAGTACAAATATTTTTTTTGCCATACACATTCAATTTGCTTGAGGTAAGATGCTTCTGATCCATGAATGGCCCTTTCTCTTTCTTACATAGAGTAACTTCAATGTCAATCTATGCCCAACAATTACTCTTTTGTTCTACAACTTCTGCAAGCATCCATAAGTTATTTCATTTGTGTTGAAACTAATATGAAAGTTTCAAAGTGACTCTATGGGATCATAATATTATTGAAAGAATCAGATAAGAATCCTGATGTTTCTGGAGGCTTTATTCTATGATGCAGCAGCTACAGATCACAACTTATAGGGTTTACTGTTTTATAAGTTCAGTCAATAACTTCAGAATATTGACATTTATAACAAATTGGTGCAGAAGAATTGAAGATTGAATAGAAGCAGAAGAATAGGCCTATATCTATCTCAAGCATTGAATTGTAAACAGGTAAGTCTGGCATAGTATGAACTTTTTTTTTTTTTCAGTCTGTTAGCGTTTCTATTTTCTTTACCTGAAACCGCTCGGATCCTTTAGGTCGTGTCTGTTCATTCCTTCTTTATTTTCGCCTTTTTTTAACTTCAATTTATCATGAATTAAAGAAAATCTTTGCAAACCAGATTCATATGCATAGTTTTGTTTGATTCATTTAAAAAGGGAATCAAGTAGATGTTGTCTAAGCAAAATGTAAATCTTTTGAATCAAAATCATTAATGAACACATTTCCACTTATATGGGTTGGTGGTGCAGTTTCTAAAGAGTTTCCACCAATAAATTTTCTACCAAATGTTGTGCGAATCTGCATAAATTTTACAAGGTTAGGTTAGCTTAGAAAAATGCCAGCATACAGCCATAAACGATGGGAAATTAATTTTTAAAGATTCTACCGCCTATATTGAAATGCATTGAAGGAATACAATACCAGCTACCTTCATTACAAATATGTTGTACTCATCATCTTCACTTGGATATATGCTCTACTTTATAAACTGGTCAATGCCCTTGTCATAGGGTTCGTAAGAAAAACATCCCCTGGAATTCTTAATATAACTGCCGCCATGCAAATATTTTTCTGCGATTTTCTATAACGTACAGCAAAAGTGGAGCTCGTATACAGTAATCTAATATAATTAAGTTATACATGCCATTCGAATTCCTAGTGTGTGTAGTTACCTAGCTAATTATACAATGTTTGTTTATATGTAAAAATGTGTTATTTTCTTGTATGATCATATAATACATTAAGAATTAAGAATTGTTGTATCCATCTATTTCATGGAATAGCTAGAATATGAATGTGAGGCTTAAATAAAATAGATTTTCAAGGAACTAATCAAATGATGGTTGAGAAACATGGCAACATTATTTGACTTAAAATTCATTTTTCTTATGCCTAGCTATTTAAACTTTCTTCAATTTCCATATTCATTTTCTAACAATTTTCAACCTTTCTATAATATTCTTAGCAGACCGACAACTTTGAAGAAATTTATTATATATGAGAAATGATCCAAGGGAACTGAGAACAGCCATGACAGAAGATTCAGAGATAGGTGGTCAAGAAAAGAGCGAAAAGACTGAGGAACAAGCTGAAAACACATCCGGAGTGTCCACCCAAAAGTGTTCATCTTTTGACTTGAATGAAGAAGCCAGCAGTGAAGAGGGTGATAGTTTTGCCAAGATTACAGAATTAAGTGCTGAAGATTATGAGAAAGGAACACAAGGGAGTTCTTCTGATAATAATCTCACAGATGAGAGAGGAAATGAACGAAGGTCTGTTAGGCAATACATGCGCTCAAAAATGCCTCGCCTCCGATGGACTCCTGACCTCCATCTCTCTTTCGTGCATGCTGTTGAGAGGCTTGGTGGACAAAAGAGTAAGTTTCCTTTGTTGCATACTTTATTTTTATTTTTTATCCAAGTTTATTCACATGTTTCTCTTCTCCTGTATGGCCTTAAGTAAAAATACAAGAGAAAGAGACCGTGTCTCTCCTTTTTATTTACCAGTTTGCACTCTTTTTGAATTGGAGCAGAAGCGACTCCCAAATTGGTTCTTCAGCTAATGAATGTTCGGGGGCTTAGCATTGCACATGTAAAGAGTCACTTGCAGGTGCCAATTTAAACTTTGGAAATTATATTCAATCTTCTTCTGATTTTCTGTTTCAGTATTTTAATGAGCAAATTTGTTTCATGCACCAGATGTATCGAAGTAAGAAGCTTGATGAGGCTGGACAAGGTGATCTTTGCTCCCTTTTTTTTCCTAAATCATATTATGCAATTATGACTAAGCTAGCTCTTTTTAATATTTTATCAAGAAATTGATTGTTGGACTCCAAACTCTTGATGTCAAAGTACTATTTTGAATCTTTTAACAAAGTAGCATTAAGGTTTGAAAAAGGAAAACATTGATATGTGTGCCTTACTCGATGGGGAACAATTTATAGAAAATCCAAAGCAAATCCTGGAGAATATATAATTAAACATGTTGATTTGTGTCATGTAGTGCTAAGTCATACATATAGAACGATGTCAGGAAGAGACAACTTTCGGGTTATGTTTCACCGGCCGGATATGAGCAGTCCTCATCAACACTTCAGAATGGAGAACGGTGGAATAGTTCTCACGACAAATTTTCATGAAAACAATCGCAACCTTTCGCAAACGCCCCTCTCCTATCGGCCTGTGCACTTCGGAGCTAACTTTTCTAGGTAATTAACATCTAGTAGTGATGAATTCAAGTAGAAGTTATCATTCCCACCAGCATTATCCTTAAGACTTCGTTTTTTTTTTTTTTTTTTTTGTTGTCTACTTGAAGCCAACAACGGTGGGTTTCTGATGACCTTGTAAACGTAAGGTCCAGTTGTCTACTAGGAAAAGATCATGCATTGGGAATTGAGCCAATGAGACCTAGTCGATTTCTAGAGGAAAAGAGGTGGCCCCCTTTTGAAATGATTAATACTCGATGGAAGGCCGATCAAATTTCAACCATGCAGCCGAGGTCTCTTGGAAATCTTGGACATAATACAATGATCAGCCAGTCTCTATCCAATTCCCATGATTCTGCGGGCAATTTCTGTAGCTTTAAGCCAGAGTTTCAACCTCCATTTCGACTTCGCGTAAAGATCTTGGATTTTTGAATACAAATCATAAAAAAGTCTTCTTATCCTAAAACTAATATTTGCATTGTTTGCAGTTGAGCGGAGATAAAACATCCAAGGAGAAGGAATGGCTGCCAGACCTGCGACTGAGACTGAGCCAAAGAGTTGGTATTGATGAGGAGAAGACTCATTGTAAAGACACTCAAGAAATTAACACTAAGCTTTCACTTTCTTAGCCCTTACAATCAACAGCATGCTGATAAATTTATAAAGATTCTCCAAAACCGAATTAAACCAGACATCTACACACAAACCCGTTACAGCAAGGCCTTAGTACTTGTTATGGATCTGACTATGTTTGAAGAAAATCAATGGAGTGAGATCTTTCAGGTACTTTATTTTAGAGCCATTTATAAGTATGGTGATTATTATTATTATTATTATTATTTGAATATAGCCAGGTTTGCATGATTCTAGTATAAACCCTAGAAAGGTTTGTAATCGTATGACTTATTCCCTCGTCAACATTTGTAAATTGATCTAATATTCATGATGATATGCGTAAATTATTTAGAAAATGCATGATACACACATCTATATGTGTTTGAATATATTTTACAAATTAATTACAGAAACAGTATTCATGGGAATTATTTAGGTTTTTTTTTTTTATTGACTTTTTATATTGTAGAATATTTGTTGCTATTATTTTGTTTGAATAAGAGCTTATTATTTCTCATCGATTTATATCAAATTGATAAACAATTATTCTCCAGATTTTTGCATAAATAAATTATAGTTCAAGCATATAAAAGTCAAGCCATGACAGTTGGCACTACAAGAAATTATATATTTTATGACAAATTTATTTGTGACGAATGTAATTTTGTCATTATATGACAGTCTTTGATGACGTTTTTTTTATAATTGTCATTAAATCATTTATTATTGTGATGATTAATATATTGTCAACAAAATTCAAGTTGTTCGTCACCAATGTTCATATTTAGTGACGAATGATTCAATTTTATCACTTTTTCATTTGCTACCATAGTTTAAAATAATTTTATAACGATATAATATACATTTATGACGAATGTATCGTCACAATATTGCATCTTTTGATGACGTAATACAGATTTGTCATTAATTAATATATAAAATAAAATAATTATAAAATATTATTTTTGTGACAATTTTAATTGTCACAGTTGATTATTATTTGTGACAAAATATAATATTCGTCACAATTGATATAAAAGTAAAATTTTATGGCAAAATTTTTAGAGGGAATAAGTTTGATGGTAACTATTTTTATCATATAATATTAATATTTAATGACAATTTAATTATTTGTTACTAATGGTAAAATTTCCCACTAAAATTTTTGGAGGGAACACATTTGATGACAATTATTTGTGTCACTTAATATTAATATTTAGTGATAATATAATTATTGTCACTGATGCACATGAAAAATATAATTGACGAATTATTGTTGTCACCAATATACATGTTCGTATTCATATTCATATTTGAATAGTTAGTTTTAGGCTTATTCGAACTAAACTTTAAAACGAACCTTAACATATTTGATTCAAATCTAGCCCTACCTGATTACCAATATACATTTATTTAAATAAAAAAGATAAATATATCATAATTAAAGTATGAAGGAAAAATTATTCGAATAAGAATTTGTTTAATGACGATAATTGACGTCACTAGTAATGAAATTAGATGACGAATTATCAAATGTGTCATGAAAGCAATTAGAGATGAATTTAAACCGATTCAAATGCGAACATGCACATGTTCGTGTTCGGGCTCGTTTCGTACAGTTTAGGTTCATGTTCGTCAAATTTTTTTTATAATAAAGTTCGAGTTCGTGTTCGATTTGAATACCTTAACTCGTGTTCGATTCATATTTGTATTCGATTCGTATAATTCTGTTTTTATAATAAAGCTTTGTTGATAATGCAGGAAGAGATTCAGGAGATAGTGTTGGTTGGTTAGAGTTGGATACTCTGTTTTGCACAAAACTAACTAGCTAATTCTGCAGGGAACATCTTGAGCAACTCTACTCAATGGAGGAATTGTGTGTTGAGTAGAGTTGTGGAAGAGCTACCAAAAGGAAATTCATGGGCTCACGGTGCCTTGTGGAAGAGCTACCAGCTGGTATTCATTGTGTGTTAAAAAAATTACTCTAAAGAAGCACTAATCCGCTGATAATTTAAGATGACTCTACGGTGCCTAATTTTTTCCCCCATGCCTCTGTATACAGTATATCAATTTTATATCTATAAATTATGTTAATAATAATTTCTTTTGATCAATATATATAATCAACTATTGCAAACATCATCTTCCATTTTGGTCATTATATTTGAATTTTTATTTTTTTATAATGTGATATTAAGTGATCTTTTGAATATATATGATAAGTATAATATGGTATTATGCCCTTAAGAGTCCAAATGGGCCGACAAAATATTAAGTGATCTTTTGAATATAATCTGAATAACATAGCCATCCCAGCCGTTGGATTTTTTTCTTTATAAGCCTTTTTCCCCTGAAGCGCTAGGGTTTTTCTCAATTTGTCAAAACCTGTGCGTTCTCTTCCTCCCCGGCTGTGTCACCTTCTCTCAGAGGTACGCTTGTAATTTTCTGTTTCGTTTCCCTCTGTTTGGTTGATAATAATACAATGCGAGAAAATAAAGGAAGAATCCGAATCTTTAATATTCTTAGTTTGAGACTTTCTATACTGAATTTGTATATACTGAATCTGTAATTTTTCAAGTTTTACCATTTAACTGTAGGGATAATTTATATAAGGCTGCCATCATCTTAATTAATGGTCAAATTGGTGCAATTCAGAGCTTAATTTGATTTATATGCTCTAATTCGGAGTGTTGATTTATTTAGCATTACTCCACTAAGGCCGTAGATTCTAAAGTGGAGTTTATTCTTTAGATTCTATCTTCAATCCTTATTAGATGTTATTTAGCATTCTAATTAGATCTGTCATATAATTAATACAAGGATGGTTGTTCTTTTATGACCTATTCTGGAGGCCTATACAAATCATGTGTTTGTTTTTTTATTGAAATTTCTATCATTTAGCTTGTCTAGTTTTATATGTTTTTTCATTTCTAAACACATTATCATTCCTAATCTCCCTATTTTGTTTGAATAATTATTTTGAAGAATCTAAATAATAAAATGAATCCATTGAGGATAATAGTTGGATGTGGCCTTTTCTTTATCTTCATAAGTGGAGTTGATAGAGAAAGGAGTAACTAAAAAAAGAAAGAACAGAATTAAAGTATGGTCATTCATAGTTTCACCCAATATACTGCATTGCAAATTATATTGCTCATGCTGCTTTATTTTTAATTCAGCAAGCTGAAGTTCCAGGGTTTTCTGCTTTAACTGTGTATCAAAATTCCACAGCAATATAACATCAGTAAATAAGTCAAGATGCCTAAGTCAGAAAACATCAGATAAACAAGTAAAGGTTAATCTAAACTTCTGTCCGAATTGTTGTTCAGTAACGGTATACTGCTCAGCTAGCTGCTTCAGATTATTTCTTAACCTAGTCATGAAAAAAAAATGAGGGTAAACAATAGCTAGACATATAGGTGGTATAAAAATCATGAAAATTTTTTTGAAAATTTCTCCTGAATTCTCTTGTTCTTTCATCTCATTCTCCTTTAGTTGAGTAAGACACTCATCCTTTTGCTCTTCTAGCTTAATGCTAACATCCTAAACATAAGGAAACAAACATTGTAGAAATGAGCAAAAATAACAAAAAAATGTAAATGGAAAGAGAAGAACAAATAAAGAGAACCATAAGCTCATGAAGAGTGGAGAAAGGAAAAAATACAATAAAATCACAGGAAAACCAATTTAAACAGAATAAAAAATATATATAAAACTAAGAAACCAAGGTAATGGGACTCTGCAATTCCTGATAGCATAAGCAATCGGAGTTCTCACCTTATTGCTCTGTAGCCTGTACCGATGGAAATAACTAATCAACTATTTAATTATTGGTAGAGGTAAAGATGTTGGCTAAAACTGAGCATTTAGAACACAAGCCACATAGAAGGTGCTCACAAAAATGAACAAAATGACATAACTATCATGCATTCATATGCTTAGCTTCATATGCTACACTTGATTAAAACAGGACAGTAAAGCATGATGTAAAGAATAATTCACACATTCTCAACTAGTGAGGACCATTAATTAAACCTTTATCGCATCTTGAGTTCACATATATATCAAATACATATGTATATTTGATTGCATAATAAGCATCCGTATCCATGTCTATTAGATGATTTTAAATTCTGTATATTATATTATATAATATATTATACTGTGTAATTTTTTGTGTATTGTATATTGTATAATATATGTATTGTATATAGTATGTGCAAATTTTATGTGTGGTATAGAATTTGTACTTTATATATTGTCTGCATTTTTTGTGTGAAAAAATATATGTACTGTATATATATTATTCTAATATACTGTATATATCTACCATATAAAAAAATACTATACATCATTTAGTGTGTGTGTGTGTGTGTGTGTGTATAATATATCTTATATATGTATTATTACTATAACTGCTTTATTTTTAAACGAATGAAACCTTGTATTGTTGCACATTTATAAGTACTTGGAAAGGCTACTGTATAATTGTTTATATTTAATTGACATTCTATTTGTTATATAATTGTTTTCATTGATGATCCATATACATGCTTGAAATAGGTGTAATATAAAATGGACAAAAGGTGGATATGTGCTATTATTGTTATTCACATTGATTCCAGATAAGAAATGCATGTTTAGCTTGAAAGGAAGATGTTCTCTGAGAATAACTTTTCTCTGCTGTATTTCTTCTTCACTTATTAACTCTTCTTATCTGTTGCAGGCATTCAAGTTTTTTGACTGGAATCTAGTCGGCTACATAGGGGTAAGTAAAATTCTTTGCTTATGTTGTCCAGTTAAATCATATTAAAGAGTTGTATGGTGAATTTGTTGCCCTTTTAGGTTGAAGACTTGAGGTTGATTATCCATAACTTGGGGAAGTTCCTTTCCCACCGATATGTCAAGGTGAGAATTTCAATGCTGCCACTTCTTGTTGACACTATAAATTTAAATCTTTATACAGTACTCATAACTCATGTTTGAGAATTGTGGTAAATTAGGAACTTGTGCAAAGTGCATTACTTGAGAGCAACACCGGAAGAGATGACCACATTATTTATAATAAGCTAGTGAGATTGTCCCACATCTAAGGTCTAGAGATGTCTGTCTGGGATCATTAGTCTTAATTTATTGTGTTGGACTTATGAAAAGCTGCTGTCTCGGAATTGTTATCTTTCTCTACCATGTTTCTTGCTACATAACATAAAAGTGTTGGTACTATTAACTGGTAAAAATATGAGAAAGGTGGCAAAAGAATTCTTTTTAAGTGCAATAGTTGATCCTACTGATTTAGTATTTATTTTTATTATCCACTCTGCTCTTGTTTCTATACAGCAGATAACAACTATAATATGTTTTGATGATATTATTGTATATTGATTTTACAGTTGTTAGTTTTGGAAGGAAGATGGACCAAAGTCATATGAGAAGTAAAGCTTGAAAGGAGATTGGTCTTGATGACTTTTTTTGATAAGTTTTTATTATTGTTTTAAGACTTGTTATGTTGATTTAGTTACTGATATAATGATTCGACATTATTGAATTTATGTTCATTGATATTTTATTTTGAAAATGTTAAGAATTTTATTTTTCATATATTTTCTTGAAGTATATTTATCAATAATTTATGACAATTTTTATTTATTACAATTTTCAAATATTAGGTTTTAAGTAATAAAATGTCATATCTTATTGTAATGAATTATATTGTTCACAAACATAATTATATAATGGCAATATAAATTTTGTAAAGAAAAATAACACTTCGATAAAAAAAAATTGTCTCTTAATTTTGGCGTTTATTACATCATTAAAATTTATTAGTTCAATAACAAATACATTTTCATCATAAAAAAGGTATATTATTTGGTGACGATTTCTTTTATTGTCATTTATCATCATATCTATTGTGATGAAAAATAAATTTAGATGACAAAAAATTAAACAATATTTTTGTCAATATAATTTCATTATTTTCATATCTATAGTGATTTTCGTCACCATAACCACATTATTTGGTGACGATATATAATTTTGTCATTTAAAGTATAATAATTTTATGACGAAATATAATATTAGATGACAAATTTTTGACATTAATTGTGACATTATTAACGTTACAAAAAGTGATAACATATAGTGACAATGAAAATTTTCGTCACTAAAACTTGATTATTTGGTGACAAATACAAATTACGTCATATATACCTTTTGAGACGGGGCTGCGGTGACAATCCTTGTGACAACAAAATTTCGTCACAAAAAAAATTTAGTGACAAAAATGACACTATATGCGACAAATTTTGACGTCACAATTTATCGAATTTGTTGTAGTGTGGGTAAGGATTTAACGTTCATTAATTAGGAAGGTAGGATCGATGTGTTTTTCATATCCTCAAGAAAGCTTACAAGACACACCGAAACAGCCTATTAGGCCCATTATCCGTTGAATGGTTCGTTTGTCTTCATTTAGAGCTGCCTGGACGCAGTAATGAATCATCAGGTCGACTTCGATATAACTGACCATGCACAAAGGTTGAATTGTGTTACGTTCTGCCAATTGACGGGCTTAACAAGCTGGATCGGTCTGTTACCAGGGTAAGACCAGAGGCTCGGCCCAAGGTCCCTTCCATGTCCATTCTAGGGGTTGCCCACAAATAGAGATGAGGTTCCCAGGTCAATCCAATACTAAGTCGTTGCAGCAGTTTAACAGCCCACTAAGCATTTCATAATTGAAATTGAATGCAGAGAATGTAAAAGATGGATTTATCTTTTATTCTGATATGAGTTTGAATATCTAATCACTTGCAAGCCCCATAAATCAACTAGATTATGATATACATTAAAATTGTTCCAATTGCAACTCAAGCAAAATCAAACCTACCTATGCACTTAGAATATGCAGCTGTAAACGTTCAGGAATCTGTATGCTATTCATTTCCAGAACAATAAGCAGTACAAGTGTGAAGGAAGATCCATGTATGAGAACTGATCTTCAAAAGATTTATGACCATTCCCAGAAATTGAAGATAATCCGACTGAATTAGCCCACACAAATGCAGAAGACATACACACAGTGACTTACAAAGCTTATACAGTTACTGAAACCGGGCACATCGATACCACTGGTCTAGTATACAGAGGAAGAAGCAATAGGAGGATAACCTTCCAGGAGGAAAATAATAGCTGGAAGGTTTTTAATTACCTCTGACTGCTGTCAAATAAAACTGC
Organism: Anacardium occidentale; assembly: GCA_026122585.1. Lineage (NCBI taxonomy): Eukaryota > Viridiplantae > Streptophyta > Magnoliopsida > Sapindales > Anacardiaceae > Anacardium > Anacardium occidentale. Next base: position 98,407 of record JAJEJH010000092.1, on the reverse strand, counting down.
TCAAATAGATCAGTAGTCCAAAGACTTTGATGAGGATCTTCACACTTCATGTTTTCGTTTGCTGCGAAAAGTGAGCTGTTAATTCCTGCCAAGGAAATACATAAACAAAGGTTAGTTCTTCTATCTAATCATGAATGAAAAAATACCATTGAAATTAAAATTGTAGATACATTACCTCTGAGTAACGTTTGTGGTCATGATGTGAGTAGGATGTTTTTACAATTGTTTCCCACTTTGTACTAGTATAAGAATCCTGCCTTTTAGGATGAAATCTCCTGTGATATGAAGGCGATAAAGAATTTTGTGAAGACATTGAAGGTAGAGTACGCCAAAGCCAGGACTCGGAAGGTTTTTGTGGTAACGGTGGAGGAAGAGAAGATTGTTCAAAACCACTGTTAAACCATTCTGGATAATCTTTCTGTAAATTCTGATCCTTGCTACCATTTAGATTTCCATCATCTACAACTTTTACATGTTCTAAGGACTTGCAATCTTGATTGAGTTCTTCATCTTCTGTAAAGCACTCCACCATATCTTCTGGACCTCCAGGATGCAATATTCCTGAGAAAGAAGACCGATTGGATTTCATGGAACCCAGGATTTTGGTTTTCGATATGCTCCCTCCCTTTGCGATGTTAAGGCACTTCACATCTTGTAAAGAAGACTCTGTCCAAGTAGTTTCTTCTATACCTCTGCTTCCCAATGAGGCTTCAAAACTCTTGCGCACTGGGTCCATTAGCCCCTTGGTATCTGAGAAAATTAAATTCGAACACGATCTTTTGGCAAATTTTACAGTATCTACATATAGTGTCTTCTCAGCTGCAGGGCTCAGTGAGCCTGCCCCAGTTCTAGAACTCCGTTGGGGAAATAATTCCTGAGACTTGCTACTAGCTTTCTTATGCAAATTCAGTCTATTTGAAAACAATTCATGAGACTTACTATAAGATTTGTCAGACAAATTAAAAGCAGTTCCTCTGGTGCTCCCAGCTTCTTTAGGAACACCAAGAAACCCCATTCCACGAAAGGGAGATGGAGGTCTTTCATTTCGGTAGGGGGAAATGCCACGCCTGCTGGGAGATGACCTATTTGACATTGGCTGCTCGTTTGAGCAAGGAAACCGTTTGGAACCATTGATCATTTTATTCTCAATCCCCAATATTAGCTTTGGTGATTGAACTTCAAATTCTAATTGATGCTTATACGCAGAATCTCTGGCATGCTGAGAAGGGACAAGAATATAACCATGTTAGGAAGCAATGCAATCTCTATTAGTTAGAGCAAGAACATTGAACGATAATTTAGGGGAAAATTTTTTCCACAGTACCTTCTGGATAGTTTGCCTGTGAGATTCGGCATAAGTTGCTTTGCCTGACTTTCTGACCTCAGAATTTGAAGACACTGAAGAGTGGGTTCTAGCCTTCAAACCTGGAACTGGGTTTAACAGACATAAAGACTTATTTAAGCATAACCGAGGAAACAAACCACAACCTCTTCTTGATAAATTGCCAGACTCATCATCAACTTCCTCTTCACTTTCTTCTTCATCTGTGTCTTGACCATAATGCCGTATGACAATAGACTCATTAACAGGAGGTTTCCTATCTTCACTAACCAACTTTACAACCTGTCTTGGTTGCTCAACTGCTACAGGTTGCCTCCTTGAAGCATAGTGTGGTGGCTCTAAAGCCATCGCCTTGGCTGCAGGTAAGAAACGACTCATCATGAAATCTCGAGTCTGTGAATCCGTAGAAAAGGTTCCTGACCGTTTTATAACCTGACCATCGGACCCACTTACGCCACTTACACTACAACTCATGGAGAATGAATCAGTTGGAGAAAGTGCATCAAGTGCATCGGAAAAAACATCATCATTATCCTCCAAATATAAGTTATCCTTCTCCCCATTTCCCTCCTTTGAGCAATCATATATAGTCACACTGTCAATCAAAGAACATGGCTCAATTTTTGGCCTATCTTCGACTTCTTTCTCCAAAGGGTACTTTACGATTTCCAGGCTTCTCTGCAGTGGAAGTCTTGGAGTAACAGAAGCCTCCTCAAGTTGTTGAGGCTCAGGCCCACCATCCTTCGGTTGTCCAGGGGTCTGCTCCCACAAAAATGGAACTGCAACTGGTTCTGTCACCTGCTCCACGTTCAAGTCTGACCTATAAAAGGGTATCGTATATCGTCTGTTGAGCCGGGAATCGTTAATTATCTTCCCAGTCTTTCGATCTGAAGACGCCACTGATGTAGAAAATCGCCTCACAGATAAAAGTGGTGCATTAAAATTCAACTTTCTTTCCTCCATCTCGTTTAAAAACAGAACAAATTATCAACACCACCTCTTTATTTATTTTCAAATTTTACCAATTTAACCAAATCTCTCCCCACCCTTCACTTAGTGTGAGCACAATACTATCCTAAGAAGTCTTGTACAGCCCCGAAAAGAGATCCAATCAATCAATTGATCTAACTTGTACTGAAAAATCTTCGCCACCTCTTTTACTTAAAGTTCACCGACTGAAAACTTTTCATATCCTGTGAGAAAAGACCGCACAAAAAATTATGGTAAACCCCTTTACATCTCAAATGATAGGAACATCATAAAATAAACCAAATGCTTATCAAATGATCTTAACTAATACTCATAAAGATTTTAACTCCTAATTGTCTGTTTGAAAGAAACTGAAAATAATGAAAAAGAATATATGTTAATTTAGCACATAATTTCCCTAAGCAAGCAGCTATAGGGCAGACTTCAAGAGCTAGGAATTTATTGTTCTGGCCTTCCTGGTTGCTCCTTATAGGGGCTGAGGGCTCTGACATACGCACACAGACAAAATAATTTGAGAAGTACAATTCTATTATATTAGATCTGTCAAAAACTCAACCAAATTATCTTACCCTAATAAATATCTCAATTTTGAATAGTTCTCATTCATTTGCCGAAGTATTTTTTTTTTTCAGTGCAATTCTATTAAATGAACATAACTATGCCATTAAAGACAGTGAGATTCAATTTTGTAAAGAACAATAACTAAGTGAGGTGAACTCTATCTATTCCACTGAAGTGACTTTACCAAGAAGCATACCTTCTTGTCAGAATAAACAAAACCAAACCCATAAATATTTTCATAAACACCAACTTACCATATTGCCATAACATCTCGTGAGAACTTAGTATCTGACACTATAACTCCACCGCAGAGTAATGAAAACAGAGCAAGCGCTGTAGCCAGAAAACAGAGACAAAGCGGTGCAGAAGAAGAATGTTAAAAGACAAGTAAGGTGTTAACAGTGAAGAAGAAGAAGATGGTTTGTTAAAGGAAAAAGAACAGTGAGTAAGAGGGAAGTGGACTGTTATCTGGGTCCTGAAATGATGCCGAGAGTTAAGGGGATGAGTAAACCCAAAGAAAAGTCAAAAAAAGAAAGAAAGAAGGAATGTGGACAGGAGGAGCGTATACTTCTTGGGGCTTTTAGCTTTGTGCCTGCGTATGTGTAAAAATGTGTTCAAAGACGAAACTCAAGCCTTTTGAACGTAGACTTTCGACTCCATAGGAAGAGACTGGGCGATGAACTTGTCCGCGCTTTGCTTCTCCAAAAAGCCGTTTTTCACGCGCCAAATTTTCAACCGTCTGCTCTCACTAAATAACTAATTTTAGTCTAAATTATTTTCTAATTACGATTAACTGAAATTATAAGTTATGAATTTATGTATTAATAATTTTGATTATAATTTAATCATTTTTATGTCAAAAAAAAAAAAGGGAAAAAGGAAATTTCTTGCAGTTGCTAATAATAGTTGAAAATAAATATTAAATTTTTTTTTTTTTCTTAAGGTAAGGCGATTGAATTGAATGGATAATCATTGAAGGGTGGTCACGGAGGCACAGTTGGGAAAGTTGAGGGGGTCGTTAAGCCACCGGACCGGACTAATAAATTTTGTCCACTGGTTGGAGTGGACCAACCCCACTTATTCTTTTTAAATCCCAGTGCACTATTATTAATCAATCCTTTTCTATTAGGACGAATAAAGTAATGTACACACACCAAACGTTAATTTATAATTATTACTTAAATTTTCGCAAAGGGCCAAACGGCCTTTACGCACCCAAGGTTTTCTAAATGACAAAGCTTCCATCAACAAAATTATTAAAAAATTAAATATTTATTTATTAATCAATTTTTATCTAAGTTGATTAATATTTTAGATAAAATAATTAAAATATTATCTATTAGAGGCCATGGTGGCCTTTTTTAAAAATAATTTTATTTTTTATTTTATGAAATTTTTTATTAATTTTTAAAATATTTATTATTATTTTAATATTATTTGATATTTTAATTATGTTTATAAAAGTAATTTTATTTTTTTAAATTTTTAAATTTTTTGGTTAAACCCTTGAATGTATGAAATTACGTTTAGACCCTAGTCATTATTAGGGCTGTTATTATTTTGAAAACATAGACCTAACCTCATAATAATACTCTGTTTCAAATTAAAACGCATTTAACGGTGGATTTAAACACGTAAAGTTGCGTTTGGTGTGCGGGATGTTTTGACAGAAAAATATTAAATAAATAAATAAATAAAAGATTTCGTATCAAATTCAAAATCATCTCCTGAAACCCACCAGAATTTTTGTCCGATTTATGTCAAAACTGCCTTAATTTGCGGGGAGCACCATCTGCTAGCACATGCCTGCAAATTTTTAAAAGCCGAATTCATTCGTGTCCCTTGAAGATTGCCTCTCGTGATTCTGATGACTCATGGTCCGCCATTCTCCTTGTCTCCAGGATGGGCCATGCCACATGCCATTACATGCAACATATTTAGGCCAAATCACTATTTTCCCACCTTACATTGGATGAAATGAAATATTTTAAATTTGAAAAATAAAAATAAAAATTTGTGTTTATCTATTAAAACTAATATTTAATTTAATGATCAAAATATATTTATATTATTTTATTTAAATATTATAATAAAAATATATTTAAGACTTAATCGATATTATTTGAAATTTATTAGAGATAAATAAAATTTTTTTATTATATTTAAAAAATTATGATATTCATTTTATATATTTTAAAAATTTATGATATATGATATTTATAGTTTGTTGTATTTTGATAATGTAATTGTTATTTTAAAAAAAACCTAAAGGATATATTAAATTTGAAAAATTTTAAATTTTTCAAATTTAATAGATATAAATCAGTCATTTTATTTGGCTAACATATCTACGGACGAATCACCAATGTGCTTGTCTTTGTGAATGGTGGATATTCGGACCAAACCGGCAATTTGAATTAGTATTTATAGTTGTGAATTAATTAACATAATTCAAGGAAATCTTTGTCATTATCTTAAGGATTTGATGGTTTAACTTCAATGCCACAGGCAATTTAGTAATAATCTTTTAGCCTTTCTGCAACAACCATACTATCATTTTTCATTGTTCTTCCTTTCGTTCACAACTCTATGTCAATGATATACAGTCCAAAGCAAATGCCACTTTTGATTGGAAAAGGGAAAGGGCTTCATAAAATCTTGCCCCACCACCGCCATTTGCCCAAGGGACACGCCATGGCAAGATGAGGAGCGCCCAGACCCACCGCCCATTCGATCATCCTTATATCTGAACCTGACTGTTTATTCAATACAAACAAGTTGAAGGGAAAGAGCCCACTTAATGTTACCATTAGGATTGTGACATCTTTCCAGGAGAATGTGGATGGACAGGAAGTAGAGTAAATTAATGAGACCAACCATTTTGGTTATATGTAGGGACATTGCAATCAAATCGATACCAAAGAGGATGTAGACAAGTGCACATGCGGAGCATGGTTCCTTTTGGGCCAAACTGGAGGAGGACCCATGTGGGTTTTGGTTCTTTCTGGTTTGTTTATAGTGGATGTGTCTGACCATTGGAGTGGGGTTGAGAGTCCACCTCCTCAGTATTTCACTTGCTTCAAGAGAACAAGGGACCTGCATTTCCTTAATCATAGGATTTGCATAATTCAGCAGCCATATCTTGAGTTATAATCAACCACATTGGGAATTTAAGGATGATATTGATTGAGCTGACCTAATTGTATGATTTTGGCAACAAAAACGATGTAGCTCCATTCATGTTTGGAGCTGAAGAAATGATGTAAAATTATGATAGGGAGGGAGTTTGCTGAAACCCCCAGCACCATTTTGGGAGGACAACATGTGAAGATGGAAGTGGAATCTTTGTCATGTTGGGATGGATTCAGTGGCTTCAGTATCTACTCAATAAATGAAGTAACCACTGCAATTTCTCATATTCAATGTGCATGCAGATAAAAACTGTCAAGTATAAAAGAATGGGATCGTGTGAAGACTTTCATGTGATTGATTTGATAACTTTTGTTTGTATTAAAGACCAAAGTACTTGTTCCCACCCATAGTTTGAGGCGGGGACAAAGTCCACTGTCAAGTTTAAAAAATCTGAAATCCTACCCATTAACTGTTAAATCTAACAGTTAACAATAAGTAAATAGACAATTTTGTCATTTTAGAGTTAAAATTTATAATATTATAAAATAATATTTAAATATATATATAAATATATAAAAAATTATAAAAAATATTTATAAAATTTAAAAAAATATTTATTTTTAAAAAAATGAAAACCAGCTATTGTCGTTGTGTCGGTGGCGGTGGCAACAGCAAATAGCACCAGGTGGCCATTCTAGTCACCTGGTTCTAAAGGATGTAACATCCCAGATCCGGGGTCAGATTGTGATTCTTAAGTTTCATAGGGTTGTGAGAGAGTTTTGGGGTGAAAGGGGAGTTTTTCTTGAGTTTGAGGGTTTGTGCATGGATCCGTTTGGGAGGTTTTGCATGCGAGCGCGGGAAAATGACATTTTTGTAATTTTCCTGGGATGCACGACCGTGCGTGGTAGATGCACGCCCGTGCATGAACGTTTTTCCAGCTGTCTTGAGTTTAAGTTGCGCTTATCCGGTTCCAAACTCATTTTCACCCAAAGTTTGGCTTTGATTTTCAGAGGAGAGCAACCCTAGAGGTGGTGATTAGCTTCCAGGACCTTCCAATCCAGCTTGATCTTGAGTTCTTCTTGAGAGAGAAAGCATGTCTAAAGGTAGGTGCTTCCTTCTCTTTCCCTTGTGTTTTGATTTTGTTGATGCTTGCTTTATGCATGAGTTGTGTTTCCAGCATGCTTGTGATGCTTTCCTTGTATGCTGATGATGATTTGAGATGATTATGAGGATGATTGATGCATATATTTCTGTCATGTGTGAGAATATATGTTCATATGTGTTTTAAGATTGGATTGGATGTTTGGCTTGAGATTGAGGTTGCTAGAAGTATTATGGTGTTTATTGGAAGTGTTTTGCATGTGATATATGCTTGATTTGAGTTTGGGTTGTGTTTTTGGCCGGAATCGTATTGATTCCGAGTGGTCATGGAGGTGCAGAGTAGGACGTACGCCGGTGCACCCGAGTGCACGCCTGTGCACACTGCCTTTTCTGCATGGTCACGGCCGTGTTTACGTGCCCGTGCATGACCTAATTTGAGGGGTCACGACCGTGCATGGTCCATGCACGCTCGTGCGCCCAGTGAAATGTGAGAAATTGCTTGAAATTCCAGAACCTTGCACGACCACATGCACGACTTGGTCACGGTCCCGTGCAAGTTCACGCACGCCCGTGCACGCGACACGCACGCCCGTGCATCAGGCCAAAATGAGAAAAATAAGCTTTAATTGAGAAATGTGCACAGTAAACCTTATCCATTGGATAGTAAACAGTAAAATGAGCTCAAATAAGATTACATGATGCATCATATGCATATGCATAGCATGACATGTCATACAGTGTTTTCAGATACGGATCTGAGGATCCGAATTCATGTTTTCAGTTGAAAAAACACAGTTTTCAGAGATGAATACGAGGGGGCACTTGTGAGTTTCAACACCCGTGTCACCAGGAGTTATATACTCATTACTAGCCCTATGTATTGGCATGTGTCGGGTTGTTCAGCTAGTAGTTTAGTTTTCCTGGTCCGAGGATCAGATGAGTTTTAGCGCGAGACGCTCAGATCAGTTCAGTTTCCAGGCCCAGGCCTGATGGCATCACGTGGGTCATACAGTTTGTGGCACGTGTTTGCAGAGGAAACTCACATGGCCAAGGTGCCGAATCCCTGTATTCATTAGTCTGCGCAGCACAGTTTTCAGCATAGCATGTACCCCAGGGTACTCAGTTTTCAATATGGCTTTCAGATAAAGCTTTATGATTTTCAGATATGGGATCCCAGGATCCAACAGCAGTTTTCATGAATAGTTTTCAGAAAACTATTTTCAGTATACAGGCCCAAGCCTAGTTATGATTTCAGCATGTTATCATATCACGTCATTGTTATATGACACAGTTGCATATCATTCAACGAATGATAAGACAGTAAGAAACTGTAAATGAACAGAACATGAATTACGTGTAAAAGACACGAACAGCAGACTGTCAGAACGTGAAAAGCCACATAATGACACGTGAACTTCAGATAATAGTATCAGTAACAGATCAGAACAGTTCAGTTTATGATTTCAGTCAGAATTTGGTGCGTCAAGTTTGACTCTTCCGGATTACTCTTTACTCTAGGTTGTTTACGTATACTCATATACGTATTTTACGATCCGGTATGAGGTAGTATCCGATCCGTAAAGATGGAACCGTCAGAGTGGTTTTCAGTTGAGCCTGTTCAATTGTGTTGAGGTGGCATCCTTCGAGAAGGATGGGTTTAGGGTTTGAGAATATGAAGTGCTTACTGGGTGATTTTATCACTCACTCCCTACTTTCCTTTCTCTTACAGGTGAGTTCTGGGAGCTGAGAGGCAGAGTCTGCTGCTATCTGGGATCCAGTTTATTACAGTTTCAGTTGTATGCACATGTATATGTTTTTCGCAAATATTTTAATACAATACAGTTTTATTTGGGCATGTATATATGTATATATACATTGTACTACATGTCTTCCGCTGTGATATGTCAGTTCAGTTAAGCATTTCGGTTGGGTATTATTGGTCATATTTTCTCTATTTAATTATTATTACTTTATTAAGCAGCGAACAGTAATACCTAACTGGGGTGTCTTACAAAGGAGGTCAGATCTTACTTCTTGAATCGACGGAGACGGCTAAATCTAGTTGCTTCCTCTTTTGGCGGAGACGGCCAAATTTGGCGTCCTCTGCAAAAAAAAAAAAAGGTTGGAAACGGCCAGAGATGGCCGACTTTGGCCCCAACGGTCATTTTCGGCCAAAGTTTCGGGAGGAGGTGGCCAGATTTGGCCGCCTCTGCCAAAAGAGGAGGTGGCCAAATCTGGCCGTCTCCGATGATTCGGGAGGCCAGATCTGGCCTCCCTTGGAACCAGGTGGCTATAACAGCCACCTGGTGCTATTTGCTGTGGTATAATTTTATAAAAAATTTTATAATTTTTAATATATTTTTTATATATATTTAATTATTATTTTATATTTTTATTATAAATTTTTATTAATAAGGGTATTTTTGTCATTTTATAAAATGGGTTAATGAAATTGGATGAAGGGTGGGAATCTGAATTTTAAAAGCTAGTGGGTGAGACTTTGCCCTCGCCTCCAACTATGGGTGGCAATTAAAAATCCTTTGGCCTGTATTAAATTACAAGACTTAAATCAGTTTACATGACAAAGTTATAGATACCAAATAGGTTAGACCCATGTCTCGGGCCTTAAAAAAATTTGAGTGGCCCGACCCTCAATCTGCAAGTTTGCAGACTTGGGCTGATCTATTGACACCTATAAGCGAGATAAAATGCGTTTACAATACAAACCCGTTAAAGAAAATGATTTTAGTCAATTGAAAAACCGTTTTGAAAGTTAGATCGGATTGAATCAGATGGTTTGAAAAGTTGAACCTGATAAAAAACCAGATTTGACTCGATCAATTGAAACAAAATTAATATTTAAAAAAATTATTATTGAGATTTGAAAATAAAATATCATCAGTTAATTTTATACATTTATTTACCATCAAACTGATTTTATTGTTATATTAAAATAATTCAAATAATAAAATACGATATTATTTTGAATATTATTTTTAACCAATTATTAGTTTGATCATCGATAAAACGATATGATTGTTGATTAAATCAAACCACTTCTTCGTTAGGTCAATATTCAATTCGAAACTGAAAATGTTGGTTAAGACCACATATCTATTACATTGGGAGACATAAAGTGGGGGCATGAACACAATGAAGCTGTTTACAAAAAAAAAAAGAAAGGAATGGAGGACCACTGAAGGGAAAAGGTTTGGGTGGCTACAAGGAAGGAGAAGAAATGATAAAAATGGAGGCATGGGAGGGGAAGAGGAGGAAAATGTATTGTTTTGAGTTTTCAGGGAAGCTTCAAGTACTTGAGGGAGAATGTAAGAAATTTGGAGACATTTTGGCCACTCAGAAACTAGAGTTGGCAGTGTACTTCTGTTGCTACCTTATGGGTGATGTTAATGTAAGAAATCATTGTCTTCTATAAACACAACGATCAATCAATACAAGCTACAACCATTTTCTTCATTTCTTTGTCATTTGCTTTAATCACATTGGTTAAGGATTTGATAATTGTTGGTTTCCTAAGAATCTGGTATCAAAGCATGATCAGAATGTAATTAGAAGTAAATAGATTAGGGAAGGAACTTGAACATGTGAGGAGTAGGTTGGATGAAATAAATATGAAACTCAAAAATATGAACTCAAAAATGGACACTAGGGGGATGAGAAATGATAACCAACGAAAATTCAAACATTACTTACTGTGATATATATTATCGACAACTAGAGTTATTAATTTTTATTAACAATGAATCATTAGTATAGATTTTAAGATAAAAAAAAAAAATTTAGGCGAACGAAATCTTAAATATTGAAAAGTTAATATCAATTATTATTTGTGTAAAGAAGAAAGTTCTTAGCTAATTTAACGATAAAAGGCACAAAAGCCATTCAAAAATTGGAAAGATCTTTAAAATTAAATTGTTATAAAGGTTCTGACTGTTACTAAATGACATATCTTAGGAGAAGTTGTTATTCTGACAAAAAGACACGATCGTTGAGGATCATTGTCAATACATGAAGAGATGTGTTTGTTTGGCCCCAAAACATCACACGAAGTTACAGAGGGGACTTAAAAAATACGGGAGAAAATTTTGGGTGATCGAAGGGAGATTAGACCAGAAGCCCAACTGGGCAAACCCAAACCCAAAATACTTTAGCCCAAACGCAACCCCCTTTTCAAGCTCAACCCATTTTTCTAGGCCAAAAGACTAGTTCCCACCCCTAGTTTGAGGCGGTGACAAAGTCCCACCCTCTAAGTTTCAAAAGTCCAATCTCCCACCCCTGAAAAAAATTTAATATTAAATAAAACTAGAAAACAGTAATACTTAGGGGTAATATTGTCATTTTAGGATTAAAATTTTATAAAAAATAATAAAATTTATAAAAAATATAAAATTAAAAAATATATTTAAAAATTTTTAGTAGCCACCGTTGCCAATGCTATGACGGTGGCCGCCGTTGAAGGAGTTAAGTAACCGTTTTTGACCACCTAGGTTCAGGAGAGACAAGATCTGGTATCCCCGTTCGGTGGAGGTGGCCAGAGTTTTGGCAGAGGCGGCCAGATCTGACCACCTCCGTCAGAAGAACCTGTTGGAAATGGTCGGAAAGAGCCGACCTTGGTCCTAGTGACTGTTTCCGACCTTTATTTTTGGCGGAGGCGGCTAGATCTGGCCGCCCCCACCGAACGGGGAGGCCAGATCTGGCCTCCACTGAAACCAGATGGCCGGAAACGACCACCTAACTTCTTCAGCGGTGGCCACCGTCACGACACTGGTGGCGGTGGCTGCTAAAAATTTTTAATATATTTGTTATTTTTTTTAAAATTATTTATATTTAAAAATTATTTTATAATTTTATTATAAATATTTATTTTTTAAAAAACACATTTTAGTCGTTTGAATATAAAAATTATAAAAAATGTTTTCAGGGATAAAAAACTGAGCTTTGAAACTTGGAAGGTGGGACTTTGTCCCTGCCTCAAACTATGGGTGGGCAACAGTCGTTTGGCCATTTTTCTATTTCAAACACATACCCAACAGCCCAATTATAAACCAACCACCAAGCTCATCTATCCAACCCAAACAGTTATGATATTCCCTGAGAGTTTCCAATCAAACCTAAACCAAATTAAATACACCCAATTGACAAGCCAGGACATCTAATTGAAATATAGTTATTCCCACACAAATTCAAATTACTGCTTCCAATAATCAGTCTAGAGAAACAAAACCTTCCCTGATTATCATTCCAGTTTTGCCTGCTGTATAAGTTTAACTCCATTAAAACTTATGTCCAATGCAGACTAAGAGAATGTCCCTGTGAAGAAAATAAAAAAAATGAAATAGCAAGAGCGACACAACCATCAAACTTCAGGGAGATTAAGCGGTCTTCACTCATTTAGCGCATTGCAGCGAATTGGTTCCTCTTCCACTGGAGAGGTTCATATATCTTCCTCTTCTCTGCTTCCTCATATTTTGTCCATGGGAACTTGTGCTTCGCTATCCTTTTCTTCTTTGCTGCTATTCCCAGGTAATCTCCAGCGTTCTGCCCAACAAACATAGGAAAAATAGTTACTTAGTAAACACCACTGTGAATCATTTTTCATTTACACCACTTGATGCTTTAATCTATTAAATACTAGGTAGGATTTTCATACCTTAAGGCAGAGTCCTTCTTCCACATCACAAATAGGATAATCACTAGGGCAGCAGTAGTCAGTTCCAGTGCAGCAGACAGCATTCTCATATGAACAACATCCATAGATGAGGCAGTAATCATAGAATTCATATAGGCAACAACATGTTTCATCACTTGGGCAATATGAGAAGTCCCCGCATTCAGTTGGTGAAGGAGGGGGAGGTGGTGGTGGAGGTGGGGATGGTGGAGGTGGTGGAGGTGATGGTGGTGGCGGTGGTGAAGGAGGTGGTGGTGGTGAATAGGGAGCTGGTGCAGAAGATTCTTTGGTTGGATAAGAGGCCATTGCATTGACTGCACATTCACCATATTCTAAATTAGTGTTCCTTTTTAGGTAAAAATATCCTTCCATTCCCCAACTTGTTCCCCAAGAATTCTTAACAATCCAATAATCTTCATCATCTTCAGAACCATAACCAACAACCAAAACTGCGTGGTCAATATCATCTGGATCGTCCGAGCAGTCTCCAGCGTAGACGCCCTGATATTATCACATAATTTTCAGTCCAGTCGACAGCATTTAGACAACGAACAAGGGTATATTACATAGCTAACAGCCTAATAACATTGGGCAAAAACAACTTACACTAGTATAAAGTTGAAAATCAATAGCAGAGCCATCAATACCAACGCTAACTGGTTGCTGAACGGTAGCACACAATAGAGCACTATCTGATTCTGCTACATCTGTGTAACCATCAATAGTTACCACCTTGGTATCCTCCTGATCGAGTTAAAACAACACAAATTAGACGGGGAATTTTTCAGCATGTTCCCATGATGGAGAGAATTTTATAGTAGTTGGTAACAAACCTTGGTGGTATTGCAAGTACCATCCACACCAGTGTAAGGATAATCGCCTTCCGTATCTATCCCACCGTTGTTCACAATCCATTCAAATGCATAATCCATATACCCTCCATCACATCCTTCGTTGGTGGTATCACAGTCCACGAGCTCTTGTTCTGAAAGGCTAATGAGGTCACCAGTGACTATCGCATTTATTCCTTCTACGGCACCAGTTGAAGAAAATGCCCAACAACTTCCTGTGAACAGAAATGCATACACAGAGTCAACAAATTAATTATCCAAGTGTTGTACCTTAAGATTCTATCAAATATGCTTCAAGCTTGCTAAAAATTCAATAATGGAAATGGTATTTATGGGCTATAGCAATGAGAAAGGTTTCATAGTTGTTGAGAATGAAATACTTCAATCTACAATCATTATAGCCCCAACAGCAACTTTCAATTTGATATATCCAACTAAACAGCTTATCTTTTTCAGTTTGAAGGAACCTTTAATCAGCTCAAAGATAAAGCATGACTTTCCATTTTCAGTTCATTTGAGTTGGAAATTAACGGGGAATAACATCATGATTTAAATTGTAAGTTAAGAAAGGATTAAAACTCACCACAATCGCCTTGGTCCTTAACAGCAGTGACAATTCCCTTTTTCCTCCAATCCAAGCTTGAGGGTGCATCGCATGATTCCAACTTCCTATCTGTGCGACTCTTCACACTGCCAAATGCTTTTCTAGCAGGCGTTTCAATCTTTCTCAAATATTTTTCCCTGAACTCCTCGTTGCTCAAATCCGCAAACTTGTTCAACCCTACAGTATGCCCCTGATAACCTGATTTTTTCTTTGCATTCTTTTCAATAACATACTTCAAGTTATTCTTAAAATTCTTGAATCTTTTTTCCGCCTCTTCTGCGTGCTTGTACACTTTTCGATGCTTCGCTTTCCATCGCTGAAACAACTCGATGACTCGTTCTTCCGAAACAAGCTCATCAAAATCACCTCCAACAATGGAGTACTCAGTGGGAAGACTAGAACTAGAAGTAGAAGAGAAACAACTTAGTGTGACAAAGATCAAGAGAAGAAAAGCACATTGAAGTTTCCGGGAAACCATATTTTCAACTGGGTTTCCAATATTGTTTGAACTATCTTCATTACGAATTGTATATAAGAAACGACTAGCAGCTTTCAACACCTACCAGTCAGCTGAACAACACCGGTATTTCTTGTTTACCAAAATATGGGTTCGAAAGAGACCAAACTAACAGTACTTGAAAGTGAGAAAATAATTGGCGGGATGGAGGGCAAACTGGTAGCTGCAAAAATCAACTGGGAATATTAAGAGTATGATAAAGAAGGATTAATATTAATAAAGAAACAATTTCCTTGTTAGCAACAAATTGACTTCCTGGTTGAGGTGCCGGTGGCTACCATTCAGACCATTTGACTTTTGAGTAGATATGCACATATCTAACAGTCAGACTTAGAACAAAATATTAAAAAATGTATTTTTTTAATTACATAAATGCCGTATGGTGACAAGCTTCCGTTTCTTAATGAAAACAGATAAGATCAAGTTGCTGTTTTATAAGGAGAAAGCTATTTCCAAGTTTCGTGCATATTTAATATGGACTTTGGAGTTCTAAATGTTGAATTTTGTTCCTAAATAACATAATAAAAGATTTTGCTCATTTATTCTACATTCCTATCTCTCTTTTTTGAAATTTTAATAAGAAATTTCAGATTCAATTTTATTATCATATTTATAAATATACAAAAACAGATCTAAAAATCTAATTTTAAAGATTAAAAGTTATAGTAATTCTCAATTTATTTTTAACAATTTTTCTTATTTCTATCATGAATAAGACTAGTATACCTTTCATATATAATTACATAATAATTATCTTCGACCCTATTTTACTATATATATAATAGCGATAAAACAATAGTTTTGAAGCTTATAGTCTCCACTAGTTATGCTAACCACCATTACATGTAACTCATCATCAAGTCTCTCCATGCTCGTCCTGGTCGATAAGCCATAGATAATCACCACTTTTTACGCCATCGTTGTCATTGTGCATAGTGCAACCCTTTGCAAATTGCTTGTAGCCTTGTGAGTGGTCGAAACGCTGAACTATGGACCAAACAAATCAATGCGTCTATAGTTTGAGCAAGACTCGAGCCTATGGTGCTTGTGGTAATCCATCATCATTATTGTTTGTGATTAAGTTTGAGACTGGCATTGAGTGTGGATTTGGTTTAACTTCATTTAAAAATATCTTTAAACTTCTTGGATTGCTAATGCCAATAAAACAGATACGACTTCCCAAAATTGGCAAAGCTTGAGGTTTCAAAAATTTTACATAGTTTTGTTGTTTTTTTTATTACATTATATAAAAATAATATTTTGCACTAAAAATAGGTTTTTGTCTTAATCAAACTGTTAACATTCGAGCTTGAGGCCAATTGTTAGTGGATCCATCATGACTCAAAATAGTGTTATTTATAGAAACTTTTTTCGTATTATATGTAGAAATAATGTCATATTAGAAGCACATCTTACAAATTTATTTATGCAATAACATATGTCAAAGAAATCTTTAATTTAATTATAATTCATACTTATCAAATATGAACTATTTAGTATATATATTGTTTTATCTTTTGATACTATAAATTTTTTTTTCTATATTATTAGACTCCGTCACCAAATAATATTAGCACAAAATTTTGATTTAGTTACGTATATAATAACTTTTATTTTGAATAACGAGATTAGATTATGGATTAGTTAATTATTTCGTTTGATCAAAACTCCAATAAATACAAAAGATATGATGGATCATGAAGTCATATTTTTTAATTAATAATTATTAAGGTTAGAATCTGTTATCTTATAATAAACGTAATCATACGTATCATCATATTAAATTTGATTTTTAATAAATATAATTTAAGTTTTATATTAATGATTAAATAAATAAAATTATTTTAAATATTATTTTAATATTTATACAAACAATTCCTTAATTTAACCTTCAGTCTAACCTAAATCTAACAAAAAATCTATTGGCATGACTTAAAAAATATTCCGAGTTATGTCAAGGCTTGATAAATTGACAGAGTTCTTTTTTGTGGGCCTTAACTCAACATAACCCTTAGGATACTCGGAGGGTCACTTTTAACCCAACCCAATCCAGAGTTGCCTCTAATCTGATCGGAAAAGACCCGATTTGGTCATTTCCATCAGCAAACATGTTAATGTCCTCCTTGCCACTCTGCCAGAACATCCACCACATACAACTTTGTCACCACCGTCTTCCACCGCCCTTCCTTTTCATGCAAAGTGGTTGTTGAACAAGTGATTTGCCAGCCTATGGTCACCGCCAGTTATCCTAACCATCATAATATGAAACTCACTGTCAAGTTTGTCAAGCCTCTCCTTGCTAAAAGTTGCTGGGAAGCTGGAAATAACCTTCATATCTCGAAAACTTCTCGTTTTGCCAATGTCAAAACATGGTGCAACTATTTAAAGAAGTTTTTTTGTTAAAAAAAAAAAATTTTAAGTAATATTTAAAATTCAATACTCAAAGTAAAGTTGATGGAAAAGTTTGGACGAAGCTTGAGAATTTGTCAATTTTTCAACCTTTAAGGAAAAAGCTAGGGTGGAAAGTAGTCATTCTGTAGCTTTATTCTTTGAAAGCTTACAGGAGAGGGTATGAGAATCGGGACTATTTTCTTTCAAGTCTGTGGTGTTTATGCCGATGAGGAAGAATGGCCCTAGCTGCTCCACACATGCCTTAAATATTGTATGATTAGGCCATTAGAAATCTATCTATTTTCTTCTTGGTTCCTCGGTAATAATTCGGGTAAAAGCCCTTTCTTTATGCTCTAATTTGATTGCTGTTTGACTTATTGTTTTCACTTATCATTATTAAAAAACTATAGCATCTTAGGAAAAAGAATGCTAAATATGCTTTAACAATAAAATTTTCAGGACCTCCATTAGGAGAAATGTTTTTCCTTTGGCTAACAATGTTTTGTATTGAAAATGAAAAGTCAATAAAATATGAAAAAACACTCAACCCTTAACGAGAAAGAAAAAAATAATTGAAGCCTTTTTATAGAATTGAACACTAAAAGAGCTTTAGTTGATTTTAACTAACACGTTACATATGACAAAATTATTATATTAATTATGTTAATTATTTTTTAAAATAAATTTAATTAGATTTTCAAAATTGCGTAGCTGTTTAGATAAGCCTTTTTACTGAACCATAACCCCCTTGATTCTGGTAAAACTATAACAATAGTTTGAAAACGAAAAAAATTTGATAGAATGCCGTAAGACTCTAGGCTATCACAGTGAGTGCAAGCTTCATTGTATCCTAAAGGCTTCGCACCAGTTCTTGTTTGCAACTTTTGGAGGGGTGAAGTTTCGTTTAGGAAAGTGACGCTGTTAGTCAGTATATTATAAGCTTAAAACCAAATTCCTTACACTATACCGTGACTGTTACCTGAATTTCTTCACATTATGTAAATAAAATGCTTTCAAAATCAAGGGATGCTCTAGTCATTCTCATACATCCATGATTTTTATTCCAAATTCTAAGATTGAAACTGAAGCAACCACCAGTTACAGATTCTTACAGACTTCAATTCCTACTTTTTTGAATGGCTTTAGATGCTTTTTTTTTTCTTTTTTTTCACCCTTTATTAAGCAGAAGTGATTAAGTATAAGGTAATTAAGGTGTAAGTTGCAAATTTTAGTCTGGAATTTGACGCCTGTTGAGGGCATCCTCGAATCGAGAACACGAGTTTACTCTCATCTCTGTGGTTGTATCATTTTCTGGTGCAGGATAATAATCTTCTCTGAGTTGTACATCTCTGAGAGTTGGTATGGTGAGGAAGAACCCCATGAAGTGTTCGTTGGCAGTCCCATGAATGATAAGCGTCCGGAGATTTCGACATTGTGCAAGCAATCCTGCAGCAGGCAGAGAAAGGGTTCTTCGATCGACATCCATATCTTGTGGAGGCCAATAGTTCAGCTCCTTGAGGTTCAAACTATCGATTCCATTCAAGTGAAATCTCTCCCACAGGCTCAAATCTGCATGCCCTGCGGGGGCAGTAAGTGCAAATCCTATGGTATCACCACAGTCTAATTTCATCTTTGAAAGTTGAGGATAGCAAACAAGAGAACTTAACCCAAATGCAGGCGTTAAAGGTCTAGGTTTATACCTACAATCACCTACAATTTTTATCTGAACCTCTTCGAGCATGGGACATTCTTCTAATCCTGCTAAAGGTAATGGGATCAGCAGCTCACCAACAGCAATCCAAAGGGAAAGATATTGCAGATTGGCCCAAATTTGAGAACAGAAATCACTATCATTGTCGTTGGAATGCTTCCTTTTCATATTCGAGCCTGTTTCTTCTGATATGAGGCTTCGTTTTTCTTTTCGAAAATTCTTGAATTCGGCAGGTAATTCGCTTGAGCTGCTTGCTTCTCCTTCTGGTGGCTCAATACTTTCCCACACACAATCTATGTGCAATCGTTGTATCTGGTGTTGAATTGGTTCCAAAGCCTTCAATGAGGAAACAGCATTGAGATTTTTGCAGAAAGATATCTTCACATCAATTAAAGTTTTTTGAAGGATGCGAGAAAAGTTCCACATTCCCATTTCTGTGATCCTATTGCAACCTTGAACCTCAAACTTGGTGAGTTTTGAACAACCAAGAGAAATTGCAATCAATCCTGAGTCGGTTAAATCAGCACAATTCTTGATTGACAAGGATCCCAGTCCTCTGCAAAGAGCAACCCCATCCGGCCTCCAATTTATTGCTCCACAGATTCCGTGGAAGTGTCCCAGCTTCAAAGACTTAAGCCGTGGACAGTTGGAATTAAGCAATTCCAGGGCGGGCCAAGTGTCTCTAACATTGTTACAAACGTCAAGAACTACCTCTTCAAGCAGTGGAAGACCTGAAAAGAAGTTTCCAAGTGCTGTATGGCAGATCATAGCATCTTCAGGTGCGTACCCATCAGCGTCACTATCAGCCATTTTATTAGATGAGGACGTGGTATCAACAAGGTGAAGAAGGGAAAGCCGGGGACAGTTTGAAGCAATAGAAATCAAAGTTTCATCGCCGACAAAGCCAATGAATCTATGATCAAATATACATGTAGCAAGCAATTCACGGAGACTAGGACAAGCACCAGTGATACCTAGAAGTTCGTAACTCTTAAATCCCTCAGTGATAGAGAGGATGTTAAGATGAGAAAGAGAAGCTGCAATGGTGGGATATGCTTCAAGTGCTGGCTGTACATCTTCAGTCCAGCAATAAAATTGAGAGAGATCAAATGAAGCAAGTGAATGGCAATGGCCAAACAATGCAAGAAATTCAAAACCTGGAGGAGCATTAAAACGCGGATGCCACCGAACAAGTTTAACATGGCGTAAATTAGGCCACTGGGGAGCAAGAAAATGAAGGGTTGAAGGGTTTCGGACATAGATGGTCAGAGAAACAACTGCTGGAAAGGAATTACCGAGGAGTCTGGCAAGGAGAAGTGGATGATTGGAGGAGTCTAAAAGAGGGTGTCCCCAAGGGGAGAGCAAAGAGAGGTCAAGATTAGTGATAGCTTTGAAGCAATCAGGGAGAAGGTGGAGATCACGAATATTGCCACGGACAGTGAGGGATGTGCGCGTTGATCGTTCTAGCTTGCACCATTTACGGCACACAAGAGAAACGACATTGCGAGTACGAGTATCAGAAACCAAGGAGAAAATGTTAGAGAGAAGGGCATCGGGTATGTCATGGAAATGAAGATCACGTTGAGTTGCAGCCATTGGGACAAAATATAATTGCATTCCCTTCGGCTGAAACTCTTGAAATAAACACAACTTAACTGCAAAGACAGGTTAGGAATCCCAAGCTCATTAATATCTTGAGACTCCTGTGTTAACAAATAAACTATCTTTTTCTCTATAATGACGATAATAAGGAGAGAGAGGACAGACTGAGAGATCACATGTATCTTGGGTAAGTTAATATACATAACATGAGACATGGGGTCTATATATACAAGAGGATCAGGAGAAATACTGCCTAGGAAAAGGAGGAATGAGAATGAAGATAAAGATTCATGAAAAAAAAAAAATACAAACTAGTGGCAGATGGGGAGAGAGATGATGAAGGTGTATATGTGGTGTGGAAAGGAAGATAGTGTAAGTGTAAGAGAAACTAAACCTAGTGAGAAAAGAGAGAAGAAGATATCGAGATTCAAAAACGGAAGACAAGTGGTTAACGAGAAGAGAGAGAGCGAGAGAATCAATGAACAAGGTATCAAAATGAAGACAAAGATACGGGTAGTGGAAACTGGTGGACCGAAGAACTGAACTGATGTTCATGTACAATATGAGTTGTAATTCTAAGGATGAAGATAAAGATACACTCATGGAATTGGTGGCTTAAGAGTTGAGAGAGAGTATGGAAGTGGGAACTGGTGGCCTTAGCAAATATATGTATAAAGTTGCCATCTGAGCCTGAGGATGAAGATAAAGATACAGTGAATCACAAATTGGTGGCCTTGGCTGGGAAGGAAAAGTTTGGATTGCGAAGCATACTTGCTGTCATATAGGCTTTCTATCATTTTTTCTTTGTTTTTTCTATGATTTTTATTAAGAAACATAATTTCATAAGATAACTAGATTTAAATAAGAAAGTATAATTATCATATTAGACTTTGATTGTTCATAAATATCGTTGTCACAATTGAAATGACCAAAGCAAAAGGAATTAGACAGAAATTAGCAATAATTGTAGCATTAGAATATTGTTTAGGCTATCAAAGTATATATCTAATGATAATGGTATGTGCACATTGGTTTGAGTTAACTTTGGGTATATAAATACGAAGGAAAGTCTTATCTACTAAACTAATTTTTGGATTGAAAGATCCTTAATAATACTTTTATAAAGACTTCCAACAAATGATATTAAAGTTTAAAAATAATTCTATCTAATCTCTATAAAATAGTATCAGTTCGTGTGATTCAAACTTCAATTTTGATAAAACATCATCCCTAAAAACTTAATTGAAGAATGTTTGACCAACTTACTTCGCTGTTGGCTTAATTGAGAAAAATATTGGGTTTTTTTAATAAAATCTTGCCCTAAAAGGTTTGTTTACTTTGATAATATTTTATCCCTAAAGGCTCAATTAAGAAAAGTTTTGATTAATTTATTCTATTGTTTTTTTTTTTGGTAAGTAAAAGAATATATAAAAGAAAACAAACGGGCGAACCCGATAGAATCTAAGCGCAGGAACAAAAAAACCGCCCGCAAACCAAACAACAAAACAAGAGACTAAGTTAACTCCGACCGATCCTCTTGAGAGTCTATCTAGGCTTCTGCCAAGATAGAACTTGAGGGAACAGACCAAGAGTCAAACAAAACCAAAAAAGAACAAACAAGCTAGAACTAAAAGTTAATTACAACATTTTACAATCATATATATATGAATATTCATGAAGAACAGCTTAAACAATACCATCAACCAATTACCCTTCCCCTCTTTAAGCCTTAATTCATTTGATCAAGAAATAAGTAGCATGAGAGAACCAAGCCCAAAAAACAATCTTAGTCAGAAGTCACGATGCAGCCCCTTTCTAATCCAAATTCTAGCCAAACCAGGTATCCCACCAGTCTTGAAAATAATTTATTCTATTGTTGGTCTAATTAAATAAAAATATTAGATTTATTATAAGTGATGTTAAATTAACGATAAATTAACAATAAATACTCAAAATTAAGTTGAAATCTTCTTTTATAGCCCTTGGATCATAATACAAACCTAAACCACTACATATCATGAACATAGAATCCAACAAAGTGAAAATAAGAGTGTCTAAACTTGGCAAGTATGAAGCTATTTCTGGCTCCAAATTATTGAAAGAATAAATAAATGAACTTTATAATTCTTGTGGTATTTATCCACACTATAAGGGCGGGGACCCTTTGTAACTTTTTTATTTTTTATTTTGTATTGTTTCACCAATTCACCAGATAATTTGGAACTTTCAGATTCCCTTGTTTTTTGGGACGGTAGATTTACAAATACATATGCACCTAAATAACTTTTGACCCCCTAAGTATCACCAAATTCGGAATATCACCTCTAATTTTAGTCTCTACTCAACCAAAACTCACAGTTTGACCACCTCTGATCCTAAAAATACCATTTTTATTGCTTGTTACATTTTATCATAAATAAAAGCCTTCAAAATAAATCCAAAATTAATAAAAAAATTCTATGTTAATTAAATAAATCATCTTAATCCTGAATTAATCCAAAATCCTTTGTAAATTGAAATTTTGACCTTTTCTAAAATAAACAACATAAAAATTTAAAAAATTTTTTAATTATAAATCTAAAAGGATATCACTACAAGTCAAGTTCAAGTTAAAAATTAAAAAGTTTAGATTGACTAGAATCTTACTTAAGAGACAAGACTGGCCATGGCTTGACATCACTCCCCAAATCATGCTATTCAGATCCAAAGTTGGAGATGTTGTTACAAGTCACTCCCATAATCAACTGATAATCTCCTCCAAAGAGATTCAATAACTCCATTTTTTTTCCATTTTAGATGACTTTATCCTCCTGCAAACATTGATACAACAAATGAAAACTGCCAGAAAGAGGGATATATCATTTATAATAAAAATTTTTGGGGATATTAATATCTCTTTTTTATTCATTTATTTTACCTTGTGTTCAAGAGATGAGTGAACTTGGAGCAAGAGGTTAAACCATTTTTTGTTTTATAATCCGGGAACCCCTATCCATACCAGTCAATCAATCATAACTGATTGGATAGTTTAAACGCGAAGGCTTGTAACCATCTAGATCCGTAATCACAGACTGGATAAATCAAAGGTTATTGACTTCACTGCAGTTTAAACCCTGACCACCACAAGAGTTGGCCAAAACCCTTATCGCTAGGCCAAGCCCTAGGGGTCAGAGGTTAAACCATTTGGATAAAGTAGAAATGAGATTTGGACACATTCATCATCTGAAAGTTCTCTCTCTCTCTCTCTCTCACGCATCTATCCCACAGCCACAGAATAAAACTTAAAGACAGCAACAAAGTATTGTACTTTCCTTTTAGGATTGAGCTCACGACTTGAGCAATTCAGAAAAATTTCAAACAGTGAAAAATCTGTAGAAATGCTGGAGGGATGGAGACTTGTTTCTGTTCATGAAAATGATATCAATTTCTCTTCAACAATATGATACCACATAATACAAAGAAAGAAGAATCCATCACTTCAAGAGAAAAAACAATAAGCACCTCATTATCATGGACTAGGCGCATATCTTCTCAGTACCCACCAAAAACAAAATCCAACATGAAGTAACTCATCAACCACATCTCACTTTAACATCAACTTTGACATAAAATTGATACTTAATAGTGTTGGTTGACAGTGTATTACCCTGATTCTAGTATTTTTACCCAGCAAGCTTCTATGTAATTGAAGTTATCTACACGATGCCATAGATATATGAGGTGCTATCAGCCGCTCAAAATCTTAAACAACTCCAGAGCCTAAATAAACCCCATTCAAAAGCTTAGAAAAATATATATTTGTAATAACACTAGAATTTAAGAAAAATATATAGTTTGTAATAACATTAGAATTTAAGAAAGAAGAAACTTCTGTATGCTTGGCTATTATTCAAAGAACAAGAATCCTTATCTTTTCAAAAAGAAAAAAATATGCACATCACCATCACCACGACGTTCAATGTTAGAATTAACTAGTTAGAACTTCTCATCTTCATTTTCTTTCTTTCCAAGTTTGGATAGCTTACAGTATCTGGTTCTAAAGTAATAGCCAAATATTTTTTAAAAAGCTAGCTCAAGGATAATGCCGCACATACAACCTTGGTTGCTTTCCCAGTAATGAAATATTTACTCAATTATTCATTTTCACAAACTTCAAACAAAAGGAATTAAATGAAGATATTAGCGCTCAATGGTTTTTGAAGAAGAAGAAACCAGATCAACTGCTGTTTGTTAAACAATCCCTGACAAAATGAAATGGAGGAGGTAAAAGAACAACATAATAAATAGTCAGTCGAAAGAGATGAAGGTTGAAACAGTTGCACTAAAAAAAGTAGAAAGAGAATAAAAAAGCTCCAAATATCGACTTCTGGTTTTGCATGGAACTTGCTTTAAAATGATCACAGATGTCCCACCTCATTCTTCATTAGTTTTTGATCAAATAGGGACAAAAAATACAGCCGTCGGTTGGGATTACAATCAACTCTTCCATTCAATATGCAGAGTTCTGCCAGGCCTGGAGCTTTTTTTATTTAATATTATGTGGTACTTCAGCACTGCTCCTTGTCTTTAAAAATAAGAATTCCGAACAAATCAAAATACAACAACATTGAATGATGACGGGTATTTCGCATTCAATTCAAAGAAAAGTTGGGTTGGCCTTAAAAAAGCCAACTTTTCATCATTTAAATGCCTAGTGAGATGTCATATCATTTGATAGTAACAACCAATCTCATTCTTGAAGTTGCTAGGCTAAAGCTCTTTAATTCTATCCCAAGGTACTTGCAATCCTTCAAATGTCATCGAGTCATGAATTGTTGGATGGAGACGAACAACTTCAGCAAACAGTCCAACCAAGAAATTGCAATCCAGCAAATATGCCCCAAATAACCTTAGGTAAAGATACGAAAAGGGAAAGATTTATTTCAAGGTTGTATCCATCAAATAATTGAAAGTAGAATCATATTTAGGGTTCTTGCTAGGTAAAATCACATACTACAAAGTGGATAGACTCTTGGCACCTCGGGCTAGCATGAAGCAATTGCCTCCTTCAATGTTTACACATCAGTGTGGCTAAAAGCCAATAAATAAATAGGTTATTGACTTGCGACAAGCTGAAAGCACTCACTACAGAATGCTTCCCATTACAACATTGAGCACAACCAAAGTTCACTCAATCCACCTAAGCCTATGCCATGAAAGTAAGAAAACGTGAATGGTGATACAGAAGTAAAGTCCAAGCTTCACTATAACACTAATATATTTCAGCATCTGTAGATACCCAATTGTTTTCAGATGACTGTCCAACTTGCAAGAATATATCCAATGTCAGAGTTTTACAACCGCTAACCTCTTTCCTTACATTTTCTCAAGTCAGTTCTAAAGTCAAGACCCCTTATGACTAGCACTTAGATCTTACATTTCTAACATGCAAAATGTGACGTCGGTTTTAGTCATGTCATGTCAAGACATATTTGTCACTCTTGTTTAACTATCATAAACATGGTAAAAAAAAATACATAAAAGGTTTATAGTCCGTTATGGAATCTATAAAGTCACCACCCGAAGGTTGTCTCAGGTAGAAAATATACACTGATAAAAGCAAACGACTTATGAACCCTTTACAGAAGACTTCATCTTCCTCACCCGCCCAATAGTTGGGTTCAAAGAGTCGAATATGATCAATGAAAAGGTGTTAGACACTCATGTCGTCCAATCCGAAGGCCAATCACCACTTTTATAGTTTATTTGTTAAGTGCATTACCAAGTTTAATTAAATTTCGTTTTATCATGCGATGCAATATTATTATTAATCATACACATACAATAAATTACATCCATCTACGAAAAATAAAATACGAAAAACAAATTAAAAAATACAACATTTTTTCCATACACCCCTATACATTATTCTAATCTTAAACAAACCAAAAAATGTAAACACCTGCAAAACAAATGGTTAATTGAATTAATAACAACAAATATATATACACATACGATAACATGATATATATTATATATGATGAATTATATAACATATAACATAACATACATATATCCATACGCACCTCTTAATAGCATCATGTTGGAAATAAACTTGATTAAATATGGTTGATAAAATTAAAGAATTTCTTTTTGAAAATAGAAAAATCATTTAAATAATCTAAAAGTCTTTTCAAGAATCTAGAAGCCTTTCCAAAAATCTAAAAGTCATTTAGAGAATTGAGAAGCCATTGCAAGAATTGAAAATTCATTGCAAGAATCAAAGAGTTATGTGTAATTTTGATAAAAGACTACATATTTATCTAGAATATAATTAATGTATTTGTGAATTCTAAAAATAATTTAGAATGTTCCTTGTACTAGTATAAATAGTTATTTACTCTTATCATATTTGCATACAAGAAATCAAGTTTGTGAGTTTTAAGTTTCTCAATTCTTCTTCCTTCATTTTGTAAGTTTGTGTGTGAGTGCTCACTTAGCTTCCAAAAAAGTGGCATCAAATCTTTAGATTGAGAGAAATGACATCAAAGGGAGCCTCTTTTTCCTTCCAATACCCACAACTCACTAAACACAATTATGAGAATTGGGTACTTAGGATGAAAGCCATTCTTGGTTCATAAGGAGTATGAGATATTATTGACAAAAGTTATAAGGAGCTTGACGATGAAGCAACATTGAACCAAGCCTAGAAGGATGCTTTGGAGAAAGAAAGAAAAAAAGATCAAGTTGCACTCACCATCATCCATCAAGGATTGGATAATGACATGTTCGAGAAGATTGTCAATGAGACAAAGTCCAAGAAAACATGAGATACTCTTCAAAACTCCATTATGGGAGTAGATAAAGTGAAGAAGACTCGTCTTCAAACTATAAGGATTAAGTTTGAATTCCTCTCTATGAAAGAGAATGAATCTATCCGGATTACTTCACAAAAGTCTTGGCGGTGGTAAATCAAATGAAGAGACTTAGTGAGAACATGGAAGATGTTCGTGTTATTGAAAAGATACTTTATTCTCTAAACATGAAATTCAACCATGTGGTGATGACAATCAAAGAGTCTAAAGACTTGGAGACCATGTCTATTGATGAATTGAACAGATCATTATAAATGCATGAAAAAAGAATGAATCGAGGCAAGCAAGAACAAGTGAAGGAACTTTTCCAAGCAAAGTTTTCTTTGAAGTCAAAAAGAGATTCTTTCACTAGAAGTGGTAAAGGTCAATCATGTGGAAGAGGTCGTGGACATGGCCAAGAAAGAAGAAAAGAAGAGCAAAATTTTTCTAATGAGAGTAAGAATCAATCTTCGTTTCAGAGACGTGAAAAAGGAAAAGGAAGAGGTGACTATAGAAGATTCAATGAACAAAAAAATGATAAGTCACAAGTTGAATGTTATTCTTGTGAAAAAATGATAAGTCACAAGTTGAATGTTATTCTTGTGGCAATTGTTGTCATTATTCTTAGGAATATCAAAAAAATGAAGAAACAATAAAACTTGTGAAACATAATGAAGATGAGATAGAGTCATCTTCATTTCTATCATCAAACAAGGAACGTAGAGGTGGAAAAAGTATTTGGTACTTAGATAACGGAGCCAATAATCATATTACAGGTGATGAAAGCAAATTCGTAAGCTTAGATTGAAGTGTGATGGGCCATGTATGTTTTGGAGACATACAAAAGTGGAGATTAAAGGCAAATGTGCAGTTCTTTTTTAGACAAGAGGTAAAGGTCATAAGGTTTTTTATGATGTTTATTACATTCCCAAGTTGAAAAGTAATATTTTGAGTATTGGTCAATTATTGGAGAATGTTTGTACAATTAAAATAGAAGGTCAATATCTTTGGCTTAGAGAAATGCTAATATCATTCCTAAAGTGACCATGACAAAAAACCAAATGTTGTTGTTGGATTTAAAGATAGTTAGAGTCATGTGCTTGAAGACTTGTGCTCAAGATTCGTCTTGGATTTGGTATATGAGACTTAGTTATCTCAATTTTGGAGCACTCAAGGCATTAGGGGAGAAGAAGATGGTGAATGACATTCCAATAATCGATCATCCTGAACAATCTTGTGAGACTTGTTTACTTGGCAAGCATTCAAGGGATAGTCATCTGAAGCAATCAATTTCAAGATCTACCAAGCCACTCCAACTTATTCATGCTGATGTTTGTGGTCCAATCAAACCACAATCGCTTGGTAAAAACTCTTACTTTTTACTTTTTATTAATGATTATAGCAGAAAGACTTAAGTATGTTTTTTGAAACAAAAATCTAATACTTTCAATACATTTAAGAAGTTTAAGGCTTTTGTTGAAAAAGAAAGCAGATATAAGATCAAGGTATTAAGAACTGATAGAGGAGGTGAATGTACTTCTAATGAATTCAAAAATTTTTGTAAGTTTCATAGAATTTACAAGTTTCTGACTGTTCGTAGATCACCTCAATAAAATAGAGTAGTTTGAAAGGAAGAACCGAACTATTCTTAACATGATTAGAACTATATTAAGAAGCAAGAATATGCCAAGAAAGTTTTGGGGTGAAGCTATTGCTACTGCTATATATCTTACCAATCGGTGTCCAACGAAAAGTTTGAAATATATGACACCTCAAGAGGCATGGAGTGGATTGAAGCCAAATGTGTCGCACTTGAGGGTTTTTGGATCTATTGCTTATGTCCAAGTTCTTGAATAAGAAAGATCCAAACTCGATGATAAAAGCATGAAACTACTCTTTACTATAATAAAATTCCAAAGGTTATAGACTATTCAATCCAAATAATGGAAAAATTATGATCAGTAGAGATGTCAACTTTGATGAACAGGTTTCATGGGATTGAAGTTTTAAGAAAGATGAATCTTATGGTTTTCTTCCATATTTTGAAGATAAAGAGCCAACGGGCCAAGAAGTTCAAGGTGATGTTACTCTTCCAGCCTCACCAGCTGCCTTTAATACTTCATCCTCATCCACTCCATTTTTAAATAAAGGTCATCATAGATATCGAAGTCTAACTGATATTTATGAGAAAACTAAAAGGCTAGACTACACAAACCTTTTTTTTTTTTTACTTGTTGATGCTGAGCCTTTGACCTGTGAAGAAGCTATAAAGGAGAAGAGATGGACTCAAGCCATGGATGAAGAGATGGACTCAAGCCATTGAAAAGAATAATACTTGGGAGCTTACACCATTTCTAAGTGGTCATCAAGCAATTGAAGTTAAATGGGTATACAAGGCCAAGAAAAATGTCAAGGGAGAAGTAGAAAGGTGTAAAGCAAGACTCGTTGATAAAGGGTACAAGCAAAAACATAATGTTGATTATGAAGAGGTATTTTCACCCGTTGCTCACTTTAAGGCAATTAAACTTTTGATTTCTATGCTTGCACAAAACCATTAGATGATTTATCAATTAGATGTGAAGTTTGTCTTCCTTAATGGCTATTTGGAAGAAGAAGTCCATGTTGAGCAACTAATGGGGTATGTTGTTGCTGGGCATGAAAACAAAGTTTTAAAGTTGAAAAAGGCTTTATATGGGTTTAAACAAGCTCCGAGAGCTTGGAATAGTCGTATTGATAACTATTTTCAAGAAAATAGCTTCACTAGATACATGCATGAATATGCTCTTTATGTTAGAAAGGAAAATAAAAATATTTTATTTGTTTGCATTTATGTAGATGATCTTATCTTTACAGGAAATAATTCAAAGATGTTTGAAGATTTCAAGAAGGCTATAACACGTGAATTTGAGATAAGTGATATGGGATTGATGTCTTACTACTTGGGAATCGAGATGAAACAGATAAATGATGGGATTTTCATTTCACACGAAAGGTATGCAAAGGAAATTCTAAATAAGTTTAATATAATAATTGCAACTCAGTTAATACTCCTATGAAGTGTGAAATAAAACTAACCAAGATATATGAAGATGAAAAGAATGTGGATCCATTAAGAGTTTAATAGGAAGTTTGAGGTACTTGACTTGCATATGACCAGTTGGGTTAATAAGTTGTTTCATGGAAGACCCTTCTGAATCACATATGAAGGTAGCTAAGAAAAAAACTACGTTATTTAAAAGGTACATTTGATTATGAAATTTTTTATTCATTTCAAATGAGTATAAGTTAACGGGTTATTGTGATAGTGATTTTGCTGAAGATGTTAATAATAGTAAAAATACTACTAGGTTTGTGTTTTTCTTGGAAAATAATGCAATTTCTTAGTGTTCAAAGAAACAACCTGTTGTTACATTATCTTTGTGTGAATCTGAGTATGTTGCTGCAACATCTTGTGTTTATCACACTATTTGGTTAGAGAAATTATTGAAGGAACTTTTCTTGGAGCAAAAAGAAGCTACTAAGGTGAAGATTGATAATAAGTTAGCTATGGCTTTAGCCAAAAATCCAGTATTTGATTATCGAAGCAAGCACATTGATACAAAGTTTCATTTCATTCGTCAATCAATTGCAAGGAAGGAAATTAACTTGGAGTATGTGAAATTTCTTGATCAAGCTGCTGATATTTTTACCAAATCTTTTAACTATGATCATTTTCAGAATCTAAGGATAATGTTGGGAATCATTAAGAAATCAAGTTTAAAGGGGAGTGTTGGAAACAAACTTGATTAAATATGGTTGATAAAATTGAAAAGGGTCTTTGAAAATAGAAAAATCATGTAAAAAATCTAAAAACCCTTTCAAGAATCTAGAAACCATTCCAAAAATCTAAAAGTCATTTAGAGAATTAAAAAGTCATCGCAAGAATTGAGAATCTATTGAAAGAATCGAAGAGTTATTTGTAATTTTAATAAAATGCTACACATTTATCTAGAATATTATTAATGTATTTATAAATTCTAAAAGTTATTTAGAATGCTCCTTGTACTAGTATAAATAGTTATGTATTCTTGTCATATTTGCATATAAGAAATCAAGTTTGTGAGTTTTAAGTTTTTCAATTCTTCTTCCTTTTGTGAGTTTGTGCGTGGGTGTTCACTTAGCTTCCAACACACAGTTCACAAGACAATAGGTACATGCAAAATGTTATACATAAAAATGAATATCTAATGATGCAACTCTCCACCTACAAGGCAATGAATTTCACTTACTTAATATAAATGTATAATATAATACACACAAATACACATTGTTATTTTAAATACAGAATATAAAGTTCATATATATGTAAAATATGAATTATATATATAGAATAAAATTTATTCATATATAAATACACACTATACATACATACAGAATATAATAATATATATTTATATGGAGAAAATTAATTGTATACACTAGATAAAATTTATACCTATATAAATGCAGAATATACAATAAGATACACACACATAATTATTAGAATACAGTGTGCGCACACACACACATATATATATATATATACAGAAAGCATAAAGTCATTAAAATATATACAGTTATATATATATATATAAATACACAATCCTTCAAATATATACAAATATATGTATACAGAAAGCATATGGACTTTTGTGCCTATTTACAGATGTATATACACACCTAATCAATACAATATATTTACACATAAAAAACCACACGCACACACAGAGTAGAAGCAAATCCAGCCAATTATTCACATATTATGCAGTGTCATTATCATCAAATATTTCTAATTTTGACTTTGACATATTGCACTTTTTATTTATGAATGAGTGAAAATCCAAATTGCTCACGGGAGACTTTTTTTTTTTTTTTTTTTGACAAGAATAATTCAAAACATACAAGTTAAAAATAAATAAATAAGAAAAATAAAAAATACACTAATATTTTTACAGGATTTTCATGCAGGAACTATTTATTATACAAATAAAAATTTAAAAAAATCAGATAAAGAATAAATTTGAGCCCCTTGAACACGTACCTGGAATCAAAGGATTTTGAAGCTTTCTAATATCGAACTGAAATCTCAAATTATACCATACCGATTTTTCCCGTGAACAATTGATTTCTATTTTTCTTCCCAGTTTTTTTTCCTCTCTGGTTTTGTTCTATTCATTCCGGTTCTCCCCAGTTTCTTTTTAAACTGCTTCTGTTATTGATAAAAAAAAAAAAGAGTTAAATGGAGAACAAGTGAAGCAGTTGAATGATTCGTGCGGGCAGTTGGCAGGGAATGGGGAAAAAAAACTGCAGCAGAGAGAAAAAAAATATCATGGGCGCTGGAGAGAGAAAATGGGAGAGAAGATAATGGGCAGGTGTAAAAATGGGAGGAAAAGGAAGCACATCGCGCCAGGCTCCTTTCTTGGGCTGGAGCATGTTCTCTTCCTCCTCTGGGCCTCCTTTCCTCTTGATTTTTTTGTTATTTTTATTTCTATTTATTTATCTATTATTATTTACTTTTTTTAATCTTTCTTGGATTTTTCTTCTGGGTTTTTTTTCTCAATTTGTGGTGGGCTTTGGATTTTGCTTTTTGTTTTATGGGTTTGGGTGTGAATGGGTCATTTTATTTTATTTAGTTTTTATTTAAGCCTTCGGCTTGTTTTGGGTTTCGATTTGAATGAATTTTGTGGGCTTAGGTTTTGGTTTATAGATTTTAGGTTTATTTGATTAAAGGGTCGGTTTGGATTTGGGTTTTAGATTTGGATTTATGGGTTTTTTTTTTAACTTAAATGGTTTGGGTTTCGAGCTTTACACTCGTATATCTTCAATTCGATATTTTAAAAAATTTTATTCAAATTTTAAATTATTTATCATAAAAAATGATTCTATTAAATCTAAAATAGGATGTCTATACAAAACAATTTTGCTCTCTAA
Organism: Anacardium occidentale; assembly: GCA_026122585.1. Taxonomy (NCBI): domain Eukaryota; kingdom Viridiplantae; phylum Streptophyta; class Magnoliopsida; order Sapindales; family Anacardiaceae; genus Anacardium; species Anacardium occidentale. Next base: position 65,137 of record JAJEJH010000092.1, on the reverse strand, counting down.
ATAAATCCCATAATTATAAGTAATAACTATAAGGTCATCAAAGTATTTTATCAACATTCGAAATTTCATACTTAAGAATTGGTATTTCAAAACCATGAAAGTAATATATAAGAAAAATCTAATATTGTAAGAAAGGTCAATCCTCCAAGAAAATAGTGACTTGCCATATAAGCTCTAGGAGTTTCTATGTACATCTACATCCGCCTCTTTTGTTCAACCCAAGAAAACATAGACACGCCATTAAATGGATTACAAAACAAATTGCAAAAGAGCAGCCACAAAAATACATCGTCAATAGAGCATGAAATAAAGTTAGATGCTCCAGAACACCTTTTCTTTTGGCAGATTTCAGCAAAATGAATTTCTTCTTGGCTTTTCTGATTCATGAGAGGACTTTGGCTTTTCTGATTCATGAGAGGACTAGAGCAAAACCCAACGAAGCGACCATTCTGGCTAGACCAAGCAGACAGAAGCTTGTATTGACCACCGAGAAATAAGATGGAATTTATTGGTCAAGAAGAAACCTGTTTTAACTCTAAACTTTATATTTTATGGGAAGTTCAACTCAAATTATCAAGAATCAGGAAATGAAATTCACAATCAGAAGAAGAAAGAAGACAGGCTTTCTGAATGTACATCAAATTTCTTATTAACTCAACTGATTAGGGTTGCAATGACCTTTTTATACTAAGACATAAAATCATTCTATTGATTTCAGTTTCAACAATCAGTCTACAGCAATAAATTGAAACTGAAACATAATTCCCTAAACTCATACTTGAACCAGCTTGAATCGATTTGCTGCCTCTGATTTTGCCAAGCACGATCACAGCCGCGGAGCTCCTTTTCTTTCCATTTCAGAATAAACCATGACTTTCTCTTTTTATTTTCCTAGACCAAAGCAGTGCATTTTGGTGTTAATTAATTTAACACCAAAGCGCAGCATTTAGCCACTCTCCCTAACATTTTAGTTGGTTTTCCAATTAATGCACCCTCGACAATTGTTCTTGTAAAAGCTCTTCATATTTTGAGTAATTCAACATTTTTGACAAACAACAAGAGCCATCAACTTCCGAGAGAAAGTCCATGAAACCTAACATAATTGAATAAAACTACCATAGAATATCAAGATTGCTATGTAAGATTTTTCTTAAACTGAATGAAACTCTAGTAAATTAATCTTATCAACCCAGGCAGGTAGGTTATTCTAGCAATTCAAAAAAATCAAACCCATTTCCACATTTCATTGCGTAGAAATTGAAAGAATTAATGGCAGCACTATTGTTAGCCAGCAGCTGACCAATCCTAAAGAAAGCAGGGAATGGAGACCCCAAAACAGATAAGGGCAAGTCCTCTACTGACCGTAAAAGGTTGCTGGAAACTAGAACACATCGATCATATATGATTAGCTCTAAGGACCAACAAAGGGTACAAACCTTAATACCGTTTGCTCTAATAGCTATTTTATACATTGCTTCATGCGCCCCAAATCAAACCAGAATTAAACGTTAAGGACAACCAACATGATTCAAATAATTATTATGAGCTGAGTTCTTAACAGGAAACAAGGTTTTTGCATGCTTCAATGACTTTAAATTCTTTTAACTAAAGAACCAGGAACTGGAATTTACACCTCCAAGACAAATAAACAGCAAACTTGGTAACTAATTGGAGCTGTCTACGCCAAATTCATGTTTAAGTTTGAAAATTATTCTGCTGTTGCAGTTTATCAAACAAACCATTATTCCTCGAGGCACAATACAAGGTAGATATAGAAGCAGCTTTCAGGTAGAACTTACAAGTTACAAATGTTCTCTAGCAGGGCTGGATTCGAATCAAATATGCTTGAGTTCGTTCTTGAATTCGATTCAAACAAATTTGAAAAGAACTACTCAATCCAAATCCAAACCTAAACTATGATTTTGAAAATTTATAAACAAAAATCCGAATACAAATCATACAAACTGAACACAAACCCAAACCCGAATTTAAATTAAAAATTTATTAATAATATTTTATTAATTATAATTTTTTAGGAAAATATAAATATGAATCATACAAATACGAACATATATACAAACCAAATGCAAACCCAATTCTTGAATCTAAACTTCACTATAAAAAAAATTCGACGAGTAGGAATCTAAACACAAACCGAATGCACAACAAACAAACCGAAGATGAACATATCTCTATTTCGTTTTGATTTGAATCCAATCCTACTCTGTAGCATACAAACAATAGGCGAAAGTCACACATAAAGAGATCCTATTCTGCATATGAAACTAGTGTACCTTAAGAAATTTGTATTATTAAGCAAGATTTAGACAAATACATCCAACGATACTGATAACAAAAAAATTCAAATTAATTTGTACCTGGCATTGACAATTTAGACTTTGGTACTTAATAATGATTTACTCACTTCACCAACCAAAACCTTGCAATTTGTTTCACATATATCACAATTTACTCAGTTCAAATTGCTAACCTCCGATCAAGCATCATATGTTCATGTGTAACAAGACCAAAATTGAAAAGGAAAAAAACACAAGTATCTCCCATTTGAATCAAACAGCTCTTGTGTCCATCCCCTGTTGCCACACATAAACGAGCTCGTGCCAACCAGTACTCGCCAACAGACCCTCAACAAGCACACTCATATCAACCCCAACAACAAACTCAGCGTGATGATCATGTACTATAAACACACACTCATATCGTACAAACAAGACGCCAACAAGTTCCTCCGGTGCGGGGAAAACTGCACTATGCGAACGGCATAGCCATGCCCGTTCAAAGTCGCTATGGGCACTCTGTAACTACTCACATCCCAAATCGTAATGCTCTTATCAACTGAAGCACGATCACAGCTGCAGAGCTCCTTTTCTTCCCATTTCAGAATACACCATGACTTTCTCTTTTTATTTTCTTTGATCAAAACAGTGCATTTGGTTTTAATTAATTTAACGCCAAAACGCAGCATTTAGCCACTCTCCCTAACATTTAGTTGGTTTTCAAATTAATGCACCCTCGACAATTGTTCTTGTAAAAGCTCTTCATATTTTGAGTGCTTCAACATTTTCGACTAACAACAAGAGCTATCAACTTCCGAGAGAAAGACCCTGAAACCTAACATAATTGAATAAAACTACCATAGAATATCGAGATTGCTGAGTAAGATTTTTCTTGAATTGAACGAAACTCTAGTAAATTAGTCTTATCAACCCAGGTAGGTAGACTATTCCAGGAATTCAAAAACATCAAACCCATTTCCACATTTCATTGCGTAGAAATTGAACGAATTAATGGCAGCACTATAGTTAGCCAGCAGCTTACCAATCCTAAAGAACCCAGGGAATGGAGACCACAAAACAGATAAGGGCAAGTCCTCTACTGACCGTAAAAGGCTGCTGGAAACTAGAACACATCAATCATATATGATTAGCTCAAAGGACCAACAAAGGGTACAAAGCTTAATACCGTTTGCTCTAATAGCTATTTTATACATTGCTTCATGTGCCCAAAATCAAACCAGAATTAAACATTAAGGACAACCAACATGATTCAAATAATTATTATGAGCGGAATTCTTAAAAAGAAACAAGGTTTTTGCATGCTTCAATAAATTTAAATTCTTTTAACCAAAGAACCAGGAACTGGAATTTACACCTCCAAGACAAATAAACAGCAAACTTGGTAACTAATCGGAGCTGTCTACGCTGAATTCATGTTTAAGTTTGAAAATTATTCTGCTGTTGCAGTTTATCAAACAAACCATTATTCCTCAAGGCACAATACAAGGTAGATATAGAAGCAGCTTTCAGGTAGAACTTACAAGTTACAAATGTTCTCTAGTAGGTCTGGATTCGAATCAAATATGTTTGAATTTGTTATGAATTCGATTCAAATGAATCTAAAAAGAAATAATCAAACTCGAATCCAAACTTAAACTATAGTTTTAAAAATTTGTAAACAAAAATCCGGACACAAACCATACAAACTGAATACGAATCCGAACCCAAATTTAAATTGAAAATTTATTAATTATAATTTTTTAATAAAATATTAATTCAAACCATACAAATGTGAACATATGTACAAACCTATCTCTCGAATCCGAATCCGAATCCGAATCTGAACTTCACTATCAACAAAATTCTATGAATAGGAATTTGAACATGAACCTAATGTATAACTAACAAACCGAACATGAACATATCCCTGCTTGTGTTCGTTTTGACTTGAATCCAGTCCTACTCTGTAGCATACAAACAGTAGGCGAAAGTCACACATAAAGAGATCCTATTCTGCATATGAAACTAGTGTATGACCCTTAAGAAATTTGTATTATTAAGCAAGATTTAGACCGTTACATCCAAAGATACTGATAACAAAAAAATTCAACTCATTTTGTACCTGGCATTGACAATTTAGACTTTGGCACTTGATAACGGTTTATTCACTCCGCCAACCAGAACCTTGCAATTTGTTTCACATATATCACAATTTACCCAGTTCAAATTGCTAACCTCCGATCAAGCATCATATTGAATGAGTTCATGAACGTATGTTCATGTATAACGAGACCAAAATTGAAAAGGAAAAATACACAAGTATCTCCCATTTGAATCAAACAGCTCGTGTCCATCCCCTGTTGCCACACATAAATGAGCTCGTCCCAACTAGTACTCGCCAACAGACCCTCAACAAGCACACTCATATCAACCCCAACAACAAGCTCAGCGTGATGATCATGTACCCTAAACACACACTCATATCGTACAAACAAGACGCCAACAAGTTCCTCGCGTGCGGGGAAAACTGCACTATGCGAACGGCATAGCCATGCCCGTTCAAAATCGCTATGGGCACTCTGTAACTACTCACATCCCAAATCTTAATGCTCTTATCGACTGAAGCACTCGCCACCAGAGAGTCATCTTTACTTATTCCAATCACACGGCAGAATCTCAAACTCGTGAGCCGGTATAGTCATTGTACTCCCCCATCTCTCTCACGTCCCAAAAAAGGAGCGTGCAGTCCCCACTCGTGGAACAAAAGACGTCACTATGACGTGGGTTCCACGCCGCGTTGTACACGCAATAAGCATGTTATTTAAACGTACGGACGCTGGTTGGACGGTCAAAGGTCCAGAGTTTGACAGTATCGTCCCAAGACGATGTTAAAAAAGAGTCGCGGCGCGTAGGGTTGTTATCAACGGAATGGACCTCGCGAGTGTATTCCTGGAGTGAGCAGATGGGATTGGCGGCCGGCGGGAGGTCGGTGTCGTAGACTTTGACGGAACCGTCGGCAACGGCGGCGATTAGGAGAGAGTCGTGAGATTCAGACCAGGTAACGTCATAAACGCCGTCAGCGGCGTCGAAGGCGACGAGCTCCGAGAGACTGGGAAAGATGGGAGAGAGGTCGAGGATGCCGAAGTTCTGGGCCGTGGCAACTGCGAGGCGGGACTCGTGGAAGGGAGATAATTTGACTAGGTAGCCATGGAGTTCTGAAAACAGCCATGGTGGAGTCCATCTTGTTGGGATTGGATTGAGTTGATTGACTTTTTCGATTACGAAGGGATTTATTTCGGGGTGAGTCGATTTTAATTTCGTCGAGGAGGGAAATTGATAATGGCAAGGCCAAAGGACTTGTTTTTTAATTTTAAAATTTTTTTTATATATTTTAAATTTTTTTTAAAATTTTAAAATTTATTATATACACTTTTATCATATTATTAATTTTTTAAATAATATATTAATTTATATCGATAATATATAATATATATCGTATTATATATTTGTTTTGTATTATATTATATGATACGAATATTAATAAAAGCAAGCGGGTCCAATGTGTTAGGCTTTCTAAAAAGAGATTTTATAGACACGTGTGGGGGCACACAAACCCGCATTTTTAGAATGCGGTTGGATTCAAGCTGGACACTTTCGGAGCCATCTCAATCACCCTCATTATTATCCTTTTCACCCATTGTAATCTGTCGCTTGAATTTTAGGTACCCATTTTAGGGCAATTAATTCGTCCAATCATTATCATACACGTGACTGTTTACAAAGATTAGGTTAATAAATAAAACGTGAAATTAAAAGGAATATAAATTATGTTAATTTTAAATTTAATAATAAAATATATAACATCTACTGTTGGACAGAATTTTGCGGGGAGAAAAGAAAGAAAGGGGTAGAAAATACAAAACCCCACCGAATGGATATGGGCCCTCCATCTCCATGCTTCACATGTTGCCCACTAACATCTACATGGCAGGCACGGCCATTAAATGGGCGGGCCATTAAATGGATGGGACATGACTCAAATTAATTTAAGAAGCAAAGTGGTGAAATAGTTTTTAACTAACTTGTTTTCTTATAGGAAAAGAGCTTGATGTGGGCTCTTTGATTTATCAAGTACCCATCTAATTGTCCACCAATCCATATCTTCTTCTTAGAGTTTTTTTCTTGGCCTAATGATCCCACTTTTGAATTATATGAAAAAAAAAAGGGAAGTGAAATTTTGGGGTGTGTTTGTTTGTGAAGGGTTTTCATTTGTCTAACATGGGTAGCATGTGAAAGTGCTTCAAGTTAGGGATAGAGGAATCAAAATTCTGTCAATTTTTGAAGGGGGGGAAAAAAGTGAGTAGTAGACAAATTGCAAGCACTTTGAGTCAAAGCACTTGTTGAAACCTAAAACCAGAAGAGATAAAAGTATAAAGAAGAAGAAGAAGAAGTCTATGTCATACCTCACTTTCCAATAAAAAAGTCACAACCCCATATGATCTTGTTTGGAGGATATTGAAATGTGAAAGATCAGAGAAACCCTTAAAAGGAGATTTCTCTATGCCCCATTTTCACCCAATTCCCAATTTCACTTATCTAAATTAACTGTATGTTCATTCTATTTTTCTTCATCTCCTTTATTAATTGACTCACATTCATACTGTCCTTTACCTAATTTTGTTGGGTTATTTGGCCCCATTTTGACACATGTTAAGCTATGATTGAAGCATGTGTACAATGTCACCCCCCCCTCTTCAAAAGGGTCTTGTAATTTTGCTTACTTGGCTATCCCAATCATGCAAGAACATGGGTCACATATAATTTCTCCAAACCAACCCAAATTATTGAAGTTAGTGAAGGGAAGGATGGAGGGGCCTGAATGATGGATCCAAAAGGCAAAGTACACAAGCGAGGCATAATTATTCATGCCATGTAATTCTTCCTAAGCAAAGAGCTGAAAAAATTCTTCCCCAACACAAAAATAAATAAATAAAAAGCAAACGGCAAAATGACTTTTAATATAATCATAAGTGATTTACATTTTCTCACCCATAGGTTAATCTTAAAATACTTTTTTATCCACTAAACAAATAAATTACATTTTTTTCAGACAAAACTCAATTTTATTTAATAAAAAATTATTATAAAGATAAAACAGTAATTTATTATCTAATGACTTAAAAAAATAAAATTTTTTTTTTTTTTACCTTTTGAAACTCAATTCAAGTTAAAAACCCCCCCGTCATCACTGTTGTCACTAATCTAACCCAAAATTACCAAAATCCCAATGTAACATATTAACATTTTTACAAGTTTGTTTAGTCATACGATTCAAGTTTGAAAACTTTAATCGTTATAATCACCACCTTTTTAACATAACGCAAAATGTAAATAGTTATGTTAGAGATTTTTTTTTTTTTTTACATAAAATATGATATAAATTATATAGAATCGTTATAAGTCTATTTGAATTAACTGACACTCAATAAAAATAAATAGTCAAATACCAAAGACACAATAGCAACAGTTATTGTCTTAAAATCTTCATTGTCCTTCTCAGCTCAGATGATAACGGTACCAATAAAAGATGGTGTAAAGGAAGGGTTTTAAACACGAACTATGGTGCCTATAGTGTTTTTATAAGGGTTTTCTCCACTATGAATGGTATGGTGGTGGTGTTGTTCATGATTGTGAGTTTTTCTGTGTCAAATGACATTGATTTTTTTGATAGAAACATATATCATAAATGTTACCAATGAAGAGTCAAAATTACCAGAAAGAGATGAGAAAAAAATACAATGATGACTTTTGATGAGGAAGCACATAAAAGGGAAAATGTTGAGTTTGGATGTTTCAACGCAAGTCGTGTAATTCGATTCCTTTCTTGATAATTTTTTTTTTTTCATGATGATGTAGTAGGCTATTCGTATATATAGAAACAATCTTCAACTTCATCTATGACAACAAATTTTGTTATTTCATATCTCTAAATAAAAATTTTAAGAATTTATTTTTGACAAAAAAAATATATTATTTAATTTCTTTTTAAAAGAAAATATATATTAATACAACATGATCCATTATTTCGGAGAGGTTCTATTTTGGGGATGAATTGTGGTCTCAAGTTTAGATTAAGGGTTGGTTTGTTCTAATATCAAAATGACATGTTTAACCAATTTGATAATTTTTTAAATTTTTAATAATTTAAGGTGGTAAGATAATTTTAAAAAGTAAATTAAGTTACAGGTAATCCTTTTTGACATCATACCAAAATTCTTTTCAGTAACAAATTTAGGTTTTGGGTTCATATGTGGAAAAGTGTTCTTTTAGGTGACTGATTCCCATTCTCACTTGGAATAGCTATCTATCCAATACCCAAAAGAAAAGAGGCTTTTCTCCCTGAGCTTTCCCTTTCTTTTTATATATTTCTCTACTTAGTATTCGCTTTCTTCCCCTCTTCTTCTTTCTCTCTATATGAGAGCCCTTTAGAGAGAGAAAAGAGAGCTCGCCATGAAGAACACGATCAGGTGCTGTATCTCTTGCATTCTTCCCTGTGGAGCTCTTGACGTGATTCGAATAGTTCACTCTAATGGCCGCGTGGAAGAAATCAGTGGCACCATCAGAGCAAGCGAGATCATGAAGGCTCATCCAAAACACGTTCTCAAGAAACCCTCTTCGCCATCTGATGATGGGGTTGTCCCGAAGATCGTCATCGTCCCGCCGGATGCCGAACTTCAACGTGGAAAGATTTACTTTCTTATTCCTGTACCTTCAGCACCCCAAAAGACTCGATCAAGATCCTCCGCCAAGAAGAAAAGAAGAGACGCTCAAAACAGTAATAATAACCATAATAGCACCAGCAACATGAGCAACACTATTTCTATGACGACCACGAATCTTCTTGTTTCTGATCAGTACTTGAGCGAGATACTATCTGAAAAAATATCGACGCAGAGAGATCGAAGAAGAGGCCGTGTTGGCGTGTGGAGACCTCATCTAGAAAGCATTTCTGAGTCACCTAGTGATGTTTAATATCAACAGCTGCAGCAGGTTTCAAATCACCATTCTTCTTCTTCTTCTTCTTTCTTCTTTTGATTCATTTCCATAGATTCAATATGGGTTCTCAAAATTCTCCTTTGTAACCGTAATTTTCTATCCTTTTCTCTCTTTTTGTATATAGAGAGCCACAGAGAAATTAAAATAATATCAATGTTAAAACTCAGTCATTATCAAGGCTTGAAGAGGATTGTCCCTGAAGTTAATATTGAATTATTAGATCTTAAGTCATAATTATCCCCAGATTGATCATGAAAATTAGTTGTAATTTTGTATTTATGAAATATGAATTTTGATGTGATTATTATTATTACTGTTGATTGTGATATGACGACCATATTCAACTTATTACAATTATGCCCATGCATGTGCCATGATGCAATGCCTATGTCATTTTACCAACTCATTTATTCAACCTCTTAATTATCTCTTTAACGTAATTAATTACGTAATAATCGATTATTTTAGTGCTAAATTATTTTACTGCGGAATTTTCCCACGAAGCTGGGTGAAAAGTGATACCCATCTTCTGAATTTTGCTGCATTATTCTTCTATCTTGGTTTCTAAATTCTTTTGCCGACAAAGGCTGGAGGAGGATATAATTCGGGGGGAATTATTCACTGATTGGACGACTGCTGGGCCATTTATTTATTATAAAATTCAATCAAATAGAATCACCATAACCATTTTATTCACCCAAATAACATTTATGCTCATAAAATCCCCGGAACCCTGCAAATCACAATCTTCTTTTACCTTTAAAATTCAATCCACTTCAATTTGAATGCCAAGGTCGGAATCTCAAATTTTAGGAATTAAAATTGGCATATATGGCAGATATTGGATAAATCAAATGATTCAAATTCGGGTCAAAAAATCTGTCGTCAGGTAGCTTTACAAGTGGCGGATCAAGTGATGGGTCCATCGTATTAACCTGCTCCTCTGGGCATACTATCATGACCTCTTTAATTTCATCAATGGGCCTTGAAGAAAGGATAATGGGCCGCCAATACGAACAAGCCCATTACTACTTAAAGTGCAAAAGACAAACCAGAAAGAAAGAACGCCATGCCATTCCCCCCGTTCCGTTTCCGTTCAAACCAAGCGAACCAATTAAAAACCAGCCATAGAAATTGTACAAGTCGGTTTCCGCAAGAAACAGCGACGTGCAAGCTCAGCCGAGCCAAGCCCAAGTGCTGACCCCGGCTAAAGCCGTACTGCTCACGCGTCTGTCAGACAGCCGGCGTATCACTGCCCTTCATCAACATTTCATCCCCACATTGACGCAGCCGCCCAATTTGCGTTCCTCTTTTGCCCTCGCAATGCCATTCACTGATTGGACGCCGGTTAATCCAAGATGTAAGTAGAAACTCCGTCATCTATATGTACCCAATTGATCTTAAGACGAGCCCAAGGGCTTGCTCCGGTAATGAAAGTACGGTTTATCTAAGGTGGTGATATATGAGTTCAAGCACATCATTTCTTGTGGTGGGTCCACAGTAAAAAATTGATCCTAAGGTGACAAATTTATTTCCTACAGTTCTTCCTTTTGATGACTGTTACTTTCTATTATTCCAAGATTATTACATTTCCTATAACTACTTTTTCTTGTTATAGTTCTGATAATGGGTATTTAAGTAGACATACTTTCCCTTCCATCTTGGTTTGCATTTTTTTTTTGTAATTCCAACATTTCAATGCACCTTCATTAGCTTTTTGAACCCAATATTATTTGAACCTAATGTGCATGTTAAATTTTGTGCTTTCCAGGGTTAGAATGCCTGAAACATATATTGTACACCTTGGAAATAACAAGGATCCGATGGAAGTACCTCAAGATGGTAGTGAATGACATTGAGTTGTGGATTGTATGATACACATACTAGTTACACCATGCCATATGTTAGAATTGAAATTTCATTAGAAGGTCAAAATTATTTATGTATATACATTGTTTATATACTGATTATTTATACGTTGTTTGTACTGTCTGTATATACTGTTTACATATAATGCCTATAGACAATGTGTTGTCTGTTTATATGAGTTACTTAGAGATGAAACGTTTAGAATCTCCAAACAATGGTATATGGGCTGAAAACTCGACAACGCAATATTATTGGTGCGAAGAAAGACTTTGACCTTTGTCTCTTTGGTATAACGATGTCAAGTACCACAAGCTGGAGAAAATCAAGATTGTTAATATTTTATGTTGATAATGTGCATATAATTCATATATGGTTGATTTGATATATGCTCTACTTATAAAATGAGGCGTGTTTCTATTAATATAAGTAACTTTGAAATGAATTTAGCTAATGTTAAATATATGTTGCTCACTGCAGTGAAATGTTGTTTTATGTACAATGTAAGTACAATATATTTTGTGAAATATTATGTCCTTTTTAGATTGCCTTTAAGTTTTCTGCTTTATTTTGGTGATTGATACAAGTTGTGATGTGTACTGATTGTTTGGAGTTTGAAATGATATTTGTAGCATTAGTATTGTGGTTGGAGTTTTGGTAAAGTTTAGTTTTCATTCACAACATTATTTGTTTGAGTGAAACTGAGTTTTTTTTGTGTGAAATTGGTTGCATTTTTGGTTCAGGTTGCAGTTATCATTCATAGCTTATTTGTCTGAGTTTGAGTTTGATATTGAGATTTGGATTGAGATTGAGTTCTGTTTTAGAGTTTTGTATACTAAAAGAGGTTGCATATTTGTTGAGTTAACATTTTTTCTGAGATTGCAGGTTTGGTTGGACTGTCATTTTGATTTTAAGATCCATTTTGGCTTTGAATTCCAGTTTCAGTTTCTGTGTTAGGATGCAACCATAGATCATTTGGGATGCTGGAGTCTGTTTAACTTTAGACATGTTAACTGCATGTTCATCACAGGTCTCCATTACTTTTCCAGATTCCTGAATTTGCAGTTCAGTTCAGTCAATATTACATTTCCAGATTAATTACAGGTCTCCAAAACATTTGCTTATTCTTGTATTTCCACAAGTCTGCAATCTTGGTTCATTTCCAAGTTCCATTCCAACATCATTACAGGTCTGCAATCTTAGTTAAATATCAGCTGAAATTTCCAATTTGTAATTTATGGACTGATGCAAAAAATTCAAATGTATTATAATATTCATGAATCTGCAATTTAAACAGAACAAAATGTATAAAAACTTTTGGAAGTATAACCACTGGAAACTTACTGGAACAGTCATGGAAGTATATTGTAGTTTAATCTTAAACCTTACAAATTTCAAAAACTGTAAATCTGTAAAATGAAATACAGATAAAAATACTGAAAAAAGTTTCATAATATATAATATTTGGAGAGTGTTGAAGTTATTATGAAGGTTATATAGTATATTCAATTTTGAGGGTATTTTGGTCACTATGTTAATAAGGGTAAATTAGTAATTTACATTTCATCCTAATAGAAATTATTAACAAAAATGTTTTATGATAAAAGTTTATGGATGACACATTGTCATTTCACTGTATCTTACGGGGGAATGTTTATTATTTTTTTTAAATTCTAAAACCTTTTAAAATTTTTATTTACATTTTTTAAATTTTAAAAGTTACAATTTACTCTTAAACATGCAATTATATATATTTAACGCCTTTATTTATTTGTACAAGTAAAATGTTTATTATTTTTGATTGAAATAATATAAAGTAGAATAAAAAAAATATTTAGTCTACAAAAAGATTAATAAAGGGGGAGAGTTTAGCTTTTTTTAACTTAATAGGTGAAAATAGTTACTTGATCAAAACTTGGGTGAGAAAAATTATTTGCCTTTAATAATTTATTATTTGCCAAAATGATCCCACCCAAGGTTTTTCTAACTAATTCGTCATCCTTCAATCTCAGAAAAATAAAACTATTAAGGGATATTTTTATGTTTTTAAATAAAAAATAAAAAATAATAAAATAAATTATTAAAATATTATTATATAAAATATTTAAAATTTAAAAAATTAAATATTTTATTATATTTTGATCGAAAATATCTTTATTATTTTATAAAAAATATCCAGAGAATTAATTGAAAAATATTTTATAAATAGATATTTAATCTTTTTAAAATTAAAAAGTGAAATTCCTAGGTTTTAAAAAATTTCGAGTGAGATTAAGTCTTCAGACATTTATTATTCTGCAAAGTCTTTTTAAAAATAACGGTTTATATATAAAAGTTATGAAATTACTGAACCATATCATGGGTAGCCATTTAAAGTATAATTAAATTAAAGGTCAAGACGATTAGTTAATATAGTTGTACCGCTAGGAAGCAACGTAACGTAATTGCCAGCTCTGACCGCAGCCGAGCCGAATCCGATGAGACCCAAGCATTCAACCCTATGCTTACTCTACACGCGCTTACCCGCATCCCGGCGACCCTTCAATTATTCTTCTCATCCCTTACCCACCCCTTCACTCTTTGTTCCCTCTTTCCCCCGGCGCCTCATCATCGCCGCACCGACCTGTATTTCTCTTCTATTTCTCTCTCGTTCTCTGTCTTCTTCGTCACAAGATATTATCAGCTGTTCTCACCTTCAGGCTTCAGCCGCCTTCGCATCGGTTTTTAATATTTAATGGGTGACCTAACGGACTCTCTCACGCCGTCAACCGCAACCACCACAGCCATCGCGCCCTACTCCCGTCCGTTACCTGTTCGTGAAGATTGCTGGAGCGAAGAGGCTACCTCGACTCTCGTTGACGTCTGGGGCCGCCGTTATATGGAGCTTAACCGAGGTAATCTCCGTCAAAAGGATTGGCAAGATGTGGCTGAGGCCGTTAACGCTCTCCATGCTCACTCTAAGAAAACGCACCGTACCGACGTTCAATGCAAGAATCGGGTCGATACTATCAAGAAAAAGTACAAGGTCGAGAAGGCACGTGTCACCTCCTCCAATGGAGCCCTAACATCTTCCTGGCCCTTTTTCGAGCGCATGGATGCCTTAATTGGAAGTAACGTTAAACCATCATCAAATTATTCTCCTAAATTATCACAATCTCCTCCGGTTGCCGTTCCGTTGTCGTACCGGAGAACTCCTTCCGTTAACAATAACAATAATATGAGCCATAATATTAATAGTCCCAATTTGACGCCAATTCCCACGGCGACGGTCGTTGCTTTGCCACAGAAAAGAGGATATAACAGCGAGGGGTATCATAGGAATTATTCGGCTGTGGCTGCAGCCGCAGCTGCTGCGGAGAGTGAGGAGGAAGAGGTAGAGGAGGAGGCGGAAGAGGAAGAAAATGAGAATGAAGAGAATTTTGGTGTTAAGAGATTGGCAAAGGCTATAGAGAGGTTTGGGGAAGTTTATGAGAGAGTGGAGGCAGAGAAATTGAGACAGATGGTGGAGTTGGAGAAGCAGAGAATGCAGTTTGCAAGTGATTTGGAGATGCAGAGGCTGAGGATGTTTACCGAAATGCAGGTTCAGTTGGAGAGGAACAAGCGTTCCAAGCGCTCCAGCTCCAATGGTGAGAGATATCATTGATTAGGGATTGTTGTTTGATGCTATTACTAATCCATTAGATGGTTAATGTCATAGTGTTTTTAAAGAAGTTTTTCATGTTTTATGTTGGTAGGCTCCTGTTAATTAGCCACTATTGTATAGTTATTTTGAGCATTGTGTTTGATCTATTGCCTTTGTGTGTTTGGGCCATTGTATGGCGCTATATAATGAAAGCTCAAATTACATTAGTGTATTTCTGTTGAGTATAAGAAATTCAAATGAGCATTTTTATGATATGTCTTGACGACGGTTCACCTCTGTAACTGTTGTAATAACATTTAATCCTGTTCTTAGGGCTAGACTGAAGTTAAATCTGTTGAGCATAGAATTGCTCAAATTTGTGGACTAAGATTTGATATAGTATAAATTTTGGTATTAGGTTTTAGATTCCATTAGTTCTTTGGTGGACTAATTTTTGGGATTTTCAGATTACCATATTTGGAGGTAATTATGCCTTTTGATTTGTTATACTTTGGTGATGCAATATCACAATATTGTGTTTTACGTAACAATAGGTAGATGGTTGCAATTATGTGGTTTATGCTTCTTTTTGTCTTCAATGCGATCCTTGATGAGATAATTGTCGTTTGATGCTTAGAGTTTAAGAACGCTTGAATTATTCTGTTGACTTGTTTGATTTTGGATTTATTTTTAACTATTGTGGTGAAACTGCTCTGTACAGATTGGATTTGGTTTTTAGTCTGAGCTTCAACTGCTGTTGAGAGAGTTTCCTGAGTGCCATAAAAGAAGTATGGGATTAACCTTGTTTAAATGTTTTCTTTCTTCTAGACATGTGCATCAGGCAGTTTGCCTATTGTGTTAGGTTGAAATTGATTATTGTAAAATTGGGATGTCAACTTGTGATGATCCTTTTGTTTGATGGAGATGATTTTCCACTCTGGATGATTGGCAATAAGGTCAAGGCTTTTATATGAGCATGAGGCACAATTGCTTTGGCTGTCTAGATATGTTTATCTTTGGAGATTACTGTATTATGAAAAATAATTTATTTCAGTTTATAGGAAGATCATGTGGTGAATGATATTTACCTTTTTATTTCATTGAAATTTTTTTCTATCTAGGCTTATATTTTCTCATTTCTTTCTACATCTTAATTCTCTACCTTTCTCTTTACTAAATGAACAAAATTGATTATTTCTGCCTTTGTAAATAGTGGAATATTATGAGTGGCTCGGCATTCCGAGCTATAATCTTGGTAGATTCTTAAAGCTTGTTATCTGTAGATCACTGGGGCTCATATGGGGTTATGTTAGTTATTTGGTGGAGTAGGAGCAAATCCTGTACAGTTTAAAAACTTCCTGTTGAAAATTTTGTAGTACTTGCATATGTATGGAGCATAACAAATCCTCAACAGTGTTATGCACTGTTCCATTGATTAGTTGTTGTGGTGCTTGCATGTCACATTCTATGCTATCTTATGAGTGAAGGATTGGTGTTTATATTTTCGGATGCAGATCCTTATTCAACAATCTGTTTTATATTGTTTTGTAGTTTCATGTCAAATCCTTTTTTTTATGAGCTTTGAACCATTCAGCTGGAAATAAAGGAAGGGTTTTTGGGTCCCGACATTTTGTGGTTGGCATAGGCATCAAAGAAGCTGGAGTAACATATTCATTTTTTCTTTTGGTAGGAGAATGAACTGATAGATTGATTCTGTATATTTTGATTGCTGGTCTTTTAAATACTTTGCATCAAAATCTATTTAGAATCTTTATATGTATTAATAAACAAACTCTTTTATGTAGGTAGGCATGCTTATTATGGCAAACACATCTTGACTTAAATTATGCATCTGCATCCTTGTTTGGTTTATTTATGCTATTGAATCGTAAGAATTCTTCCTGACACATATACTTGCATCTGATGAATATAGTGGATTCATTGCGTGCATTGTGACTAATTACACTTTGATGTGGGTATTAGCTTGGAACTGGCAATATTTGATTCCAGATGCAGGATGTGTTTTGTTTTGATCTTAATCTTTGCTTGATTGATTTAGATCCATACTAATTTCATATTCTATTTATGTATAATCTGGTTAAAGTAATGGACTTTGACAGGAGTATGACCCTTTGAAAACTCTATTGATTTGGTTGTTCATTGTCTGTGGAGACTTGGAAAGATGATGTTCAATTTGATGAACTGAAAACTCAAATATATGCTAGCTTGCTTTTTGAGTGGGGAAGGGAACAAGTGGAACTAATGGCATGATGCTTTGCATTTTCTTGTTTATTTTGGTTAATGTCATTTTTTTGTTGTCAAAAATAGGACCCTTAACAACTGTTTCATTGTTTATTTTGCAGATATATATAGCTAGCCATCGTGAGGAGAGCTTTTAACAGGTTTATCTGACGGACTGATTTGAAGAATCTTTATTTTGTACCGATAACCCGGCGAACTACATGTGGTTCCGGCTAATACTGGCTCAGAATTACCAGCTATTGGCTGGATAAAAAATGTTCGAACTGTTTCCCTCTTATCTGCCCCTGCCTTTTTATTTTTCATTATATTTTCCTTTGATCATTATAATCAACTTTGTACTGTTGGTATTGGCGAAAGTCTGGCTCAATGTCTGATTTTAGTAGTGAAACTTGTGATTTGAATAGCTAACTTTGTAAGTTAATATTGCAATGTAAAAGATTAGGTTTGTTCACAATCCATCTCCTCATATGCCATCATCTTCTGCTGTTTGAAGTTTCATATCTTGCTAGTCTCCTACAATGACATTTTTCAGAATCCCAATTTGATATATGAACCTGCTCAATGTAATCAATGTTAAAAGTATATGATGCTTTTGGAAGTTTCTGAAAGCAGTCTTAGATAATCAAAAGCTTTTTTTTTTTTTTGTGTTGTTGTTTGGGTTGGATTCTCTCTATCTTGTATATTTTGATTGAAATATACCAAGTGTTGTCATCCTCAATGAACAAAAGACCTAGATTGAGTTGTAAGAGATGGTGGATCCAAAGTGGAGTAGAAGAAAACACATATTGCTAGTACTGCATTAAAGTTGTTACAAAGCTAAACATATATAATAATGGTTGCTAATTAATCTTTAACAGAGTTGAATACGAACTTGCTAGTTAATTATAAGGTGGTAAAGTGATAAGTATTTGTATGTATGTGGACTAATTAAGACCAACTTGCAGTAATACAATTTATTATTAACTACTACATAAGCAACTCTATAAATATATATAGATCGATCCCACGTACTCAACCAGAGCCTCCACTTCCAATATTTTAACCCTGAAAACAGAAAAAAAAGAAAGAATCATTCTCAGCATAAAGATGGCATGTCAGGTCTTTAATTATTTCTGCATAATTTTTCTTGGTGGGGGGTTTTTAGAGAGCTTAAAATTAAGAAACAGAGAATAACCTGTTCAATATTACAGCAATGGTATTAATTTGATCGAGTACTTGTAGATTTTAATCAGCTCAAGACTTACAGGAACTGGGAAAAAACAAAGATATAGCTTCCACAATTGATTAATGCGAGCTTTGCATGCAATGTATGATTATGATGGAAAATGTTGCAGGAAAGCTTGTTGAGGATGAAATAAATTCTACGGCTAACTGGGTTGCCCAAAAAACATGTTACGGGAAAGATAACTGAGCTAAGATATTAATTGTAATTTACTCGACAAAATCAGGGTTGATGGTATCAGGAATCAGTATCCAGATATATAAATCGTATACTGTCAAAAATTATGACCTCATTCATCAACAAAGTTTATAAATGTTAAAAAAAAAAAAGAGATATTGACAATATACATTCATCATACATACATACATACATACATACATACATGCATTCATATATATGTTAGCCAAGTTATTTTCACAGGTTCATGGGCATGTAATCAGCAAAAGAAAATAAATGAAACCGCACTAAAAGAAACAATTTGCATTACCTTCACAAGCTTCATTAGATTCCAAGTGTGTGTACTAATCTTTTTCAATCTTTTAGATGATTTATAGAGAAGCAACATCAGAAGATGAAATGCTATTCAACGCATTGCTAAGCACAAGTCGTACATATATTGGTTCAATAGCGAATAACACATTTTTAGATCATTTTGTCTATGACAAAGAAAATTTGGGTAGCACCAAAAACAAGGAAAAGAAGAAATTAACAGGCACGCATGATTGATAGTTACTTTTCAGGCAATTGCACGCTGTGATCGATCATCTTTGCATATATGCCAGGAGTAAAGATAGTCTATTTTTGCTATAAATGCTTAAGCTCTATTTATACCTTTACAATGGTGAAGAAAAAAGATAGGAACAAAACCATTAAATCCTTAACAGTATTGTAAACAAATTATCTCTTCTTTGGTTTTGTTGTTAAATAAATGTAGCTTATCTTAAAAAATATGTCAACTTAAAGTTTCAATATAGATGAAATGAACATTCCATCATAGGAAAAAACAATATTATGTACTAACAATTTTGAGTATCTATTTCTGTATCCAGATGATATATTATCATGTGATTGACTATTAATTTATTTTTAATTCAAAATTATTCAATCATATTTCAATTACATAATGATATATCATCTGAGTTGATAAGTGGTTCCTAAATGAGAGTGTATATAGTTTTATTGTAAGGAGAATGGATGTTCCATACCAAGAAGTAGCAAAACAGGATCAATCCAAAATAGTTGTTTCAAGCATTGTAAAGAGTAGAATGATCATTTTAGAGATTTTGTTGTTACCCATTCTAAAAGCATTATAATTGTTTTAAAGAGGAACAAAGTCATTCTAAGTTACCCATTCCAAAAGCATTATAATCGTTTTAAAGAGGAACAAAGTCATTCTATGGAGGAACAAGATCGTTCCAAACATATTGACTTACTAGAAGTGGAATGGTAATGGAAATGAGCTTGTTCCAAATGAGTTTTTCCCAAAGATTTGTGGGAAATAGAATGGTAATGGGAACAAGCATTTCATGCATGGAACTCTTGTTTTTTCATCTATGACTAAAAAATTTGGTTAAGTTAAAATTGTATTTTCAATTCCACTGTAATAGGGAAACCTTAGTTTATGCATTTTGACAATTTAAACGTATTTTCTTCAGTGATTAATTAAAAGAAACAACAGTTTTATGGATATGAGCACATTTTCGAAACACATAAAAATTGTCTAGAATTGATTGTTTTTGCCAATGATTTTATCTTTATCTTTTGTATTATTCAATTCAAGTCTCTTTAATTGGATTAAAAGTTCACAACAAATTAGTATTAGAGCTAGGCAAAAATGAGTAGATTGAGCCCACATGCAAAGGTTGATAATAAGGAAAATTTTATTTTATGACAATTGAGGGTTTTAGACCCACTAATACATAATAAAGTGCACTTTATTGCCATCGTTAAACTATCTAACTATCTAACTACCATACTTGATGTTTGGGAAGGAAACACTAAATTATGAAACTTTTTTTTAGCCTTAAGATCCAGTTAGACAATGTAGAAGTTAGAGATAAAAAAATTTTAGGCAGAGGGTTAATTAACAATTTTAAAATATGGCAGAACTAAGAGAAATGATAAGAGTCAATTAAGAGAAAAATTAAGGGTAAAGAAGAGAACATACTTTAAAAATTGTCATAAGGAACACTTGAGGACTGATTGCTCATTACTAAGGAATCAGGGCATAAATAAGCATAAAAACATTGTTTCAAACGATTACATCAAATACCTTAAATGATGATAAAGACATACTAGTGGTTTCTATAATAGGTAATAATTCTCTAATTAATAATTGGATCTTGGATTTAGCATGTTATTTACATCATACTTCATGCAAAGAGTGGTTCCATAGTTATAAGGTATCTTATGTTTGTATTAATAGTTTTAGAGATGATCGTTCTAGCAAGAAAATATACATATACATTGTTAGCATAAGAATGTTCGACGATATAGTTAGATGTTGGATCTCTAAGGGTTTTGAATTGATGAAAAACTTAAATTAAAATATCTAACAGGTCTTTATATGTAATGATCATGATAAGAAAAGGACCAAAGGTTTTATTTTTACAAAAATGACCTAGCTCACGACTGTGTGTGACCAAATTGCAGGACCGTATATGCTATAAGGGCAACATACGAGTTGGTTAAGTCATGCGAAACGTCTATGCATAAAGATACAAGGGCACACAACCATGTGAGTTGCAAATGTATGATTGTGTGTTATAAGTCAAGGACGCATTACCAGAGACTCGTGCAAATCTAGTCTTGCTCATGTTATAAAAGCTTTACTGAGTACATGTTTATGCACAAACAACACATGCTCATGCAAGGTAAAGAAACTTGATCGTGTGATGATTATGTAGGTATCGTGTGCAAAGTCGTGTGAGCTTCTGGAAAAAATTGAAGCAATGAAGCTTGGAGATCCACAACCGCATGTATATAACACATGCCTATGTAAGTGCATACAATAAGAGAAAATATAACTGTTGGAGAGTGCATATCAATGAGAGCATGACTGTGTAACAGTAAGACATGACCATGCATCCTCTCAGATTCACTCCAACGACTCTCAAATCAGTAGCAACGGATAAATTTCTCAAAGGCTATAAATTCCAACTGATTTGAGTATGTAAGGGTTAGAGAATTAGACTTGTAATTTTTATTCTTCTATTCTTTAATTCTTCTTCACCTACTCTCTTTAAATCTTCATTATAAATCTTTGAAAGAGTGATTGTGAGCTTAGTGTGTATCAATCTTGTGAGGCAAAACTCTACTCTTGTAATTTTTAGACTCTTAGGTGCAATCCCATGAAACTAGTATTAAGTATAATCTCTGTAAAAACTAAATTAAATGTGCAATCTTTTATTATCAAAACTAGTATATAAATGCAAAATCTTTTGATTAAAAACTATTATAAATTTTGGGTTTTGAAATAACTAGAGAAAAATCTTCAAGCGAGGTTGCTTGGAGTAGTGAAGTATGAGATGTGGAAACACTTTAGCCACTTTAATTGACTAAGCATTTTTTTTCCTTTCTTTCTTTACTTATCGTATTTTATATTATTGTTGCATGGTTGATTGCTTTGGTTATATTGTTGGATTTGAGTTATTAAATAATTTGTGTTGATTAATTAGTTTTGGTTAAAAAAGTTTTCAAAAACCTATGCATCCCCCTCTAGGTTTTTGCCACTTAATTTATTGGGGTTCTACAATAGAATATTAAAAAATGTAAAACATGTTCTAAATTAAAAAAAAATAAATTTCTCTAGGAATGTTAGAGAAGACATTGTATAGTTTTTAAGCAGTTTCAGGTAGTGAGATTGTAAATGTGTCAACATGGGCTATGACAATAATAAAAAGGAAGCGAATTGTCAACCCGGTTTATGTGAGTTAAAGTAGCTATATTTTAAGCATTGCTAACTAGGTTTATGTGAGTATTACATATATGGGAAACAAATTAAGGTTCAATTCCTGGTTTCCTCACATAGGAGCAAGAATATGTTAAAATGTCTTCACTTAAATGTACGGGGTCTAACATAATTACTAGTATAAGGTTGACTCAAGTACTTTTTGACGTTTGTTGATAACTTCTTAATAAAGTTCGAGTATATTTCATGAGAGATGAATAAGAGGTTTTCCTCAGATTTAAGGAATGGAAAGTTAAGGTTGAGAAGTAGATTGGTCAAAGTCTAAAATGTCCTTGGTCAACAACAAAGGTAAGTACACATCAAAAGAGTTGATAAATTACCATAGAAAAGATAGAATTTAGAGAAATTTTACTATTCCAAATATTCCATTACAAAATAAGGTGGTAGGTAAGACAAATGCTTGTTAGAGAGAACCAATTTGATGAGAATACAATCAGAATTGCCTAAATAATTTTGGACAAAGGCAATTAATACAACTTGCTTTATTGTTTCCTGGTTACTTTCAAAGAAGTTAAAGGGAGATTTTTACAAGAAGTTTGGACGAAAAGAAAAAAAAAAGAAGTGAACTATTTAATACTTTTATAGTTTTATTGTCTACCTTATGCACACATTACCATTGATGAAAGATCAAAATTACATCCAAAGTCTAGAAAGTACATGTTTGTCAGGTATAAAAATAGAGCAAAAGATTATAAACTATGAGATTCTAAGACACATAAGATGATAATGGAGATGTAGTCTTTAATAAAAAAGATATTATATATTAGAGAATCTTGTAAATAAAGTTTAACTGACTCAGTTATGAAAGTAGAGGTGGAAGTTGATCTTAGTATTCCCTTAAAGCTAATCTAGCCAACAATTGAATTAGATAATAATAATGGTGATTCAAAAAGTCTAGTAGAGCAATAAGAACAATTGTAAGAACATAGTATTGTCATAGATTTGCCTAAATGTACAATTGAACATTTAGTTAGGTATTAGTCTAATGATAATTATGCTTCTTTTGCTTTACTAACTAGTCGTAGAGATGTAATTACTTTTTAAAAAGCTACTTCTAATTTAGAAAAATAAAAATGGATAGGTGTTATGATTAAGGATATAATAGAGGTTCTACACAAAAATTAGACTAAAGATTAGGTTGAACTTCTAAATGAAAAAAAAAAAAAACTAATTAGGTGTAAGTAAGTCTATAGAAAGAAGAAGGAACATAAAAAAATGGGTCACAATTTTAAATCATGGTTAGTTGCTAAAGGGCTCTCATAAAAGAAAGTGATAGATTACAATAATGTATTCTCTCTAGTGGTAAGACATATAACAATTATAGTTTTATTGGCATTGATAATTTAGTTAGACCTAGAGTTGAAATAGTTAGATGTTAAAGTTGATTTCCTACATGGTAAGTTGAAAAAGGACATATGCAATAATATGAGGGATTTGAGGAGCTTGGGTTAGAACATTTAGTGTGCAAGCTTAAAAAGTCTCTTTATGGTTTAAAGTAGTCTCCCAAATAATGATTCAAAAGGTTTGGATCTTATATATTGAGTATTAGTTTTACTAAATGTAAGTATGATTGTTATCTGTACTTTAAGATTCTAAGTGATGACTTCTACATTTACTTGTTGATTTATGTTGATAATATGTTGATTGTTGCTAGAATTATGGATGATGTTTGTCACTTTAAGTCTTTATGAGGCCAAGAATTTGATAAGAAACAATTAGTTGCTACAAAGAAATTTTTGGTACAAAGATTACCAAGGATAGGAAGAATAGAAAGTTATGACTCTTATAACAGAAATATATTAAGAATGTATTGGAAAGATATGATATGGACAAGACTAAGCTAGACAATACTCCATTGGCTAATGATTTGAGGTTGACCAGAATCCAAACATAGATCATGAGGTGCAGTTCATATCAAAGGTTTCATATGCAAGTGTAGTTGTGTGTTTGATGTATGTAATGGTCAGCACTCAAGCTAGATAACATATACAATTACTATGGTTTTTAGATTTATGGTTAATCTAAGAAAGAAACATTTGCAAGCAGCTAAATAAACACTTTGATACCTGAGAGGTATGAAAAACAATAAGATTTGTTTCAGCATAATTAATTCTTTAGCTTCGATAGTTAACTAAATAGATTCAAATTACATTAAAGATATAAATGATTAGAAGTCCACTACAGGTTATATACTTGCATTGACAAATAGTCTAGTCATTTAGAGATTTACTTTGCAATGTAATATTGATATCCATCATTAATATTGGATAAATAATAGTAATAAAGACAAGTAACAATGTGTTATAATTAAAAAAGGTTGATGTTAAACATTAGATTTGATTAACATGTTCTTAGTTTGTGCTGTGACAATTAAAGTATCATAAAATTATCAAAGAATTAAGTGTATCATACAAGAACCAAAAATATCATAAGGTTCGAGAGTTCATTTCTTCAAATGAGATTCTATTGGTGAAGGTGCACAAAAAAAAGAATGCAATGAATTTATTGACAAAGGTGCTACAATTGGAGAAGTTCGAATATTGTTTAGACTTGTTTCGAGTTACTGCTTGTGTTACAATGTGCTAAGTAGTAAAGGTGGAAACTTTAGGTAGGGGCAGAAACTTTAGGTGGGGGTGGAAACTTTAGGTGAAGGTGCATATCTTTCAAGGTTGAGTAAGTCTTCTAAGGGTGTAAATGTTAGCCAAGGTGGAAACTGTTAAATGAAGGGGTGTCTTACATTCGAAAATACGTTAACTTTTCAGGATGAATGAAACATGTATTCTATCATAGGGAGAATGACGTTGTAGATGACGAAGTAGTTGAATAGGAATGTTCTAAGCATGCAATGACTGTTACAAATGTTGTAGAAAGTAAAATGATCATTTTAAAAATTTTATCATTATTTGTTTAAAAGTGTTGTAGTTATTACAAAGAGGAACAAAACCACTCCTAGATGGAACAAGGTCATTCCAAGCATTGCCGATTTATGAGAAGTAGAACGAGAATGAGAATGAGTTGGTTCTAAGTGGAACAAGTAAGCTGAAAAGTTTGGAATGCATAGAACATTCATTCCATTAGGCAAGACTAAAGAAGTCTAGTTAAGGTAAAATTGTATTTTAGATTCCACTATATAAGAGAAACCCTACTTTATACATTACAATCATTTAGACTTACTTTCTTTGACATAGACACATTATTGAACCACTTAAAATTTGTGTCTTTCATTGATTGCTTTTGTCATTGATTTTCTTGAGTTTTTGTGTTATTAAAGTCTTTTTAACTGGATGGATTACAAATTCACAACATTTGTATGTAGTTTTAGGAACCGAATCTAGGGAATTATGCTTATTCAAATTCATCTTCTAAACCATGAAGTTAACAATTAGATGCAGCAACCGGAGGGGGGAGTGAAGTAACAAATAATATATCCGGCAATCCTTATGACTTCCTGTCTTCATTGAACGGGGAAGATCATGGACAAGAGGTTCTCGTATACAAGTTCATATGATTATTTTCAGCTTGACCATGGTGCATATATATTTCTTTTTTAGTTTAATGTTGACATTTGTTTATCGAAAGAATAGAAAATTTATATTTGAGATAGTAATTAGGAGTCCGACTGTCCAAATGCGAATTTAAATTCCGTCTGGAGTGTCTTTTAAGCGCTCTCTGGATAGATGGGTTTGCCTCTTTGAATGACTGGGCAATTGGCATGTAGGATATGCAGAAACAAAGTAGTTCAACAAGTGGGGAACACAGAGATGAACAACTGACAGAAATTTACGTAGTTAACAGGTGATAATTGATGATAGCATAAATTGATGACAAATATTGAAAATTTTCTATATAAAGAAGCACCTGAGGAAAATTGTTAAGCATTGCGAAGAATGAAAGAACAGGTGAGACGCGAAGCCCCATGGAAAACCAGGAAATCTCGCAAATTTATCTTAAATTATAATTATTAAAAAAAAAGCCTTTCCATGAAGATATGAAAACAAACTGCCTACTATGTACCTTCCAGCTGCAAGGTTACCTCTTTGGACTAATGCCAGTTCGTTTGAGTTATAATCTTACTGAACTTGTGTAATTCACGCGATTTTTATAATTTTCACTTTAGAAATCTGTTAACTTGGAATATACCTTCACTTGTTAACAAAATGATCATCTATCTTGAGCTAGACGTAGGATAATTGCTTAGAGATTCTTATGGAATCTGACACAAGCATATATGCACATATGTTTATATACTTATATTCAACACAGAAACCAAAGCAACATCATCATAGTTATAAGGTTACGTTCTATAATCTTCAATGCTTTTCATTGGATGCATGTCATTAGCAAAGCAAACAAACAAAAAGCAGATTCATAGCAGATAAGCCATGAGAAACGAAGGCATATATAAACACACATGTATGATAAGAATCCACATATATCCTTCCACAGAACAAAAATAAATAACTGTGAAGCGACTAAACATATTTATAAGCCAACGTTGTCCTAGATCATGATGTTAAAAAATATAATATGAAGGCATAGATGTTAAGTTCCACGTCATTGTGTATAAAATTCACATGCAACGTATGATATATCACATGGTCAGTCATGGGGAGCACAAAATCGGAAGGAATCGCAAAAGAGCCTAAACAAAAGAAAAGTGAACAATACAAATATTTAATTAGGAAGCCACAAACAGTGTCTTGCATGATGAGAGAGAGAGAGAGACTATATATTCTTGCACTCTAATCAATGGCGTCAAATATTAATCAGGGTAAACCATGTAAAAGCAAAATTTACGTACCACAGTTCTTCACTTCTCAACTGAATATCAGAGATTAGGGTTTTGCTTTATGGGTTTAGGGTTTTATGATGACACATGATTTTCCCCTCCTAGTAATAAGACTCATCTCTTCAATTAGATCTTTATCATCCCTATCCAATTTACTGATGTAGATGAGTAATTTTGTGTTTCGATCTCATTTATATGATGAAGGAATTGATTTACCTAAATCAATTAATTCTTTGCTATATTTTTTTCTCGCTTGTTGGGTTGAACTGAACAGATGACTATAAAGAAGAAAATTTAGTTATGTGTAAAGAAATTAAAATTAATTACCATTTATTTGAAGAAGCCGAAGCTCTACTGAGTTGATTGTTTGGAAGACTTAGCCTCGTCGATGGTCTTGAGTTGATGCTTCTTCTTCTTTTTCTTCTTATAAGGAATCCCACGAGCCTTAGCTTGACACTCCCTCACTTCACGCAGATAAACCCGAATCGCTCCATTACCAAAGGGGTTTGTTTCAGGAGAGCCACCATGCTCCTCATAAGCAGCCCTGAGGCGTCCGATCAGTGCATCAAGGCTCCCCCACGCCTGCCTTAGAGGACAAGTACACGGTGCAGGCGGATCGGGTTGTCCAAAAAAGACACACCCATGAAGATGAACCTTAGTCTTCCCGAATTGATCGAGATACCTAAGAAAATCAAGCACATGGTTACAGTTGCACTGCGATAATGAAACCGGAGGTCGTTGGTTCTTCAAGTACTGCCCAAAAGTGTTCCAGTCGCGCCTCTTCTGAGACTCATATCGGCTCAAAGGCGGTGGTTGTGGGGGGTGTGAAGAGCCTTCTGCAGAATCTTTAGCAATAGCACCAGACATGATTATATTTTTATTTTGATAAGAAAGACACACAGAGAGGTAGGTAATGAAAATTATTCTTTTTTTTTTTAGGTATTTTTGGTAAGAAATTATTAAAAAAAAGTAGCTAATGGGAAAATTGTAGGAGATGAAAGAATTGAGAGAAGAAATGTAGTGCAGTGGAGAGAAAGATAAAAATCACATCTTAGAGTCTACTGAGGAGACATATAATGGGCCCTATGCAGGTGCTTTGTTCCCCTTTTTCTCCTTCTCTCTCATTTTTATTTCTTTTTTTATTTGACACAATTTGCACTAACTATTGTTTAATTAATCTAATAATCTTATAGTCATTCTCTGTTATCATCAATACAATCATTATATGTATCATTTTTTTTAATTTAAATCATGATCACATTGAATGGAATTCATGATCGACTTACTTCTTGATATATAAATATGTATAATTTCTTCACTTAAGCTACCATCCGTGAACAAAATTCTAATTAGTGTTTTGCTCATATTTATATATTTAATAATTCACCTAAGAGCCGTAGCATCGTAATATATACAATTGACAAGGTGAGTAAAAGAGTAGGAATAAATATGATTCTAGAAGTGCTGGGTTTTTTTTTTTCTGTAAAGGCTTACAGCTATAAATCTTATTATCACCATCATCTACTTAACTCCACCAATAAAGTAACGATGACCAATAATATAGAAAGGAAGTGGTGGATTATTATTAGTACTGTTATTGATGATTTCTGAATTTTTTTTTTTTTTGGCTAACTTCAAATGTTATTTCTGGGGTTTACTTGATTTTGCGTAAATATTAGGGGATATCAGAGAAAGGGAGTTATAGATCTCCATAGATCTAATATGTATAAAATGACAGATATTGATGACAATGCATGCATCTCATGCTAAAACATGATTAAAATAAAATTTATGTGATAGAATTTACCAGGATGACCTTCGTTTCTCAGTTTTAAGGTTGACACTACATCTATAAGGAGACTGATTGGTGTTTCTAAATCTGTCTTGATTAATGGTTAATTTATCTCAAGATACGGTCAATGCTTTTCCTTTCTCTGCAGTGTATATGGAGTCCAAATTTAATATAATTAAGCTTCTAATTATTATTAATTTATTAAGATTGAACAAACTAAGCGCGTTATTTTGCCACTGTAAGCTTGTGATCTTCTGATGTTATAGAGTTGGACCTATATACAATGCTGTTAAATCACAAAAATCTAATAATCCTAATAATAATAAGAATAAGAATCCATAGTTTTAGTGGACATAAATCGAAAATGAGGGAAAACTGAGGCACACCTAAGGTGGATGGAGAATGATGATTAAGCCCATTAATACAAGTTTGAAGTGGAAGACAAACTAGAAGATCATGATTCATAATCTACTATATAAAATCAACTTATCAATCTGCATACTTGCTTTATACAATGGTCGGGATTTCTCGATTTCTGATGCAGGATAGTGGGACAATAATACAAAAATTTCCATTAGTAGGAAGATGAAAAGAGAAAGAATAATTCTTTTTCTTCCATGATAATACAAATCTTTGATCAATTGAAAATACAAGACACTGAAAAGGACTGATCGTTTTGGTACAAATTTGCGAGACTGAAAAGAAGGATTGATCGTTTTGATACAAATTTGCGAGACATCTTTGTGAAATGGGTCCATTCTCCAGTATATGCCTCTCATTTATCATAATAATGTTGTGTGAAGTTTCATATTGGCTTTAAGTGCCATTCTCTATGGTTTTGGCCTTCACCTTCACTCTCCGGGAATAAATGTACTTCCCGAAGCCCATTTATTCTAAAGTCAATCCTTGTTTAACTAATGAGTCCATGTTAATGAGCATTATCAAAGTAAAATGAACCTTAATATTGTGGCACATTTTGTATGATATTGGTATGTCCTGTTTGGATTCTGAAAGCGTAAGGCATGGAAAATGACCTTCTTCATTTAACTCAAAAACCACATTTTTGGAGTGGATTGTTCTTCTCTTTTCCGCCATGGGAGTTTATTATAAATACAGTGAACATGAAGGAAAGCTACAGGCGCTATTTTCATGTTTTTGCTTTTTGGTGGGGGAACCTCTTCAATGCTACCTCCTCCTACTTTGCTGGGGTAGCTGGACTAGAGGATCCAATGATCCAAATATTTTCGTTTTCATTGATTTAATTTAAATTAAGTTCATTAAAGCACATTTGAACTGAAGAAACCCATATAGCTAATCTTCATTTTTTTTATCGTCTAAGTTTTCACATTTATGATAGAAAGAAATTGATCAAGGTTGTTGATTGAAGAATCCAATTTGAAGAAGAAACAATGCATCAATAGTTTGCGTAAAGAATGCAATTGTCTGATTCTAAAGTAACTTAATGGAGAAACCGTACAGAAATTCCCGTAAAAAATTGAAGGTACTCTTTGTCGGACCATAAACATTTACCTTTTAATGTTTAATCAATCAATCCTTCTTCCTGGAAAAAAAAAAAACTTTTATGATTTACATAGGGCAAACAGAGCTAGTACATCAAAAAGAAACGAAAGCAAGCATGAAACTTTGGAACAACGTCCTGGATCCCGTATCTGTGTATGTTTTTCCGAAATTTTTCCTGGTTATAATATATGAAAAGTTACTTCTGTTTTTACGTACGTACATTTTACCAGTGGGTTCTGGCTGCATTACCTTGTCCAATGATAATAAATTTTCTCACAATTATGACACATCATTCAATGCTTCAAGGGTCCACACGAAATATTTTTTTTTTTACCAACTTTTAAGGCTGAGATGCTGCCTAGCTTTTTTATTAATGTACTTTTTCTTTTGTAATAATAAAGCCAAACTCTGCCATTTTGAATCAGTAGTTTATATATGCAAGGAAAACTCAAAATAAATACAGAATCGAGCTCATGTTGAAGGGTATCTGAGTTTCCCGAATACACTACTTGGAAATCCTCTCTGAACTAATGCATGGATAGGTGAGAGTTGAGAGATTAAGTAATAGATTGATTGATTACATGTATGGATGGTTGAGATGGGAATCCAGCAGAAGAGTGTACTGGTTTTGGAAACTAGAGAAGCATATTATGAACCCCTACCCACATAAATAAATGGGAAGATCTTATGTGGGCCAAGTGGTATAAGTTTTTGTAATTATTTCAACCATCACACATGGGATGTGGGATCATGTGTTTGGCATAAAACCAAGAAAATTTATCTTCATTTATGCCTTGTATATATACTTTGCATTCTTTTACAGAAATGGCGTGGTAAGAATATATGGAGTGCTTCAAATTTCTAATTCTATTTTCATGCTACTTATTGTTCTTGATGATTGCGGGAATCGCAACACGATCCCCCTTAATTTAATTTTCTTTATACATTTAGCTAACTGATATGGTGCACTTAGATTATATATATGGTTCCCCTTTTTTATGTCTAATTATTCATGGCCATCTGTAAACCATTTTCCTCATGCGTCACTAGAATTCACAGCTTTTGCCCAAGTTTTTACACATTAAACAGTAACAATTACAAGGAATTGCTTTGTTCCCATTCAAAAGGAAGAAATATTGACTGTGTTAATTTGTTTATCTTGCAAATGAAGTATAATGTGATAGTGCTTAATCAATTAGATAATTGATATTAAAAACATATTTAGGATATATTGAGAACATAAGATTCCAATAGATGGTCCTTTGCAGTCCTGGAATGCTCTAATTTCTTTCATTAAAAAGTTAAATCAGAATGGCTTTGTATATATTTGGCCTTAGCTTTTTTCCATGTTAAAATCAGGAGGTATTTTGATGAGGGGGTCCTAGTCGATGATGATACTTGATACATATTCTCAGAAGTGGACAAAGCTGGGCCATGATGTTATACAATAGGTTTATTATGTCTACATCGTACCGAACAATATTTTAATCTCTTCTCTGAGCTATTTATTTTCAAAATGGTGTTGATGTTATACCGTCAACACTTGCAAGATATCTGATGGTTCTATCGATAGCTCTTTGTGCCTTACGTGCCTTACGATGGTATATATTTTTCAAATGCACGACGCCCAAATGAGCATAATGTCACAGATTGATCGCTATTACATCTATTTTATACGACACTTAATGAAAATCAGTGTTAAGTTAACCTTTTTCATCTTTGATATATAATGGAAACTAGAAAAAAAAAAAAATATTAGAGCAATCTGTTAGAAATAAGAATTATAATATTTAATGTGCTTGTTACAACTTATGGTATTTGCTTTTAGAGGTAAGAAAAAAATCAAATTAGAATCGGAACCGGAATTGCGAGTACCTGACTTTTGATTCTGATTTTTATCTAAAATCAAAACTTATTAACATACCTTGAGTAGGTTTAATGCTAATTTTGCAAAACCGAGAAATTCTAATTCTAGTTCCGATTCCATCTCCTAAAGAATCAGAACTAGAATCAAAATAAAAAATTAAAGGGAATTACCAAGAATATTTCTATCCAATTTTGTGGATAGAAATGTTAGTGACACAGCAAGAATTAAATTTTATTAAATTATTCAACATGGGAAATACATTTTATTTGTGCGTTCGCTAAATAAATTGTATTATTTTCATTGTTAGGGTAGGTGCACTTTAGCCAATCCATTCTATGTGTAATGTAATTAATTTTTTTAATAAAGACAATTATTTTATTGATATGCATGGTCATACTTATGCATGTGTATATTTATGAAAATTATGAACAATAATATGCCCTAAAAATGATAGAATCAAAGACGAGAGATTCACATGATTGATCGTGTTTTTTTAATAATCATATGGTAACTATTTTAGAAATTGTCTATAATCCCAATATTACTCTGAATTAGGGCAATTAATGGTGAGACACTATCATCATGCTAAGTGAAATGTGACGATAATTTGCAATTATCGAAATTATTATTTGTAGTTTGGTAAAACACATGAGTGCGTGCTGTGTACAAAGTATGTTTACTAGAAAGACCTAATAAGAGAATTTTATATGGAGGATGACTTTTATGTCTATGAAACTGATTAATTTGAAAGCTACATGTGATTATGTGACTTGAGATTATTAAACTATCTTGTGCGATGATTGAAATAGTTTGTTGCTATCAAATGAGTCACTATAAAAAAGGCATACTATAGGTGATGATTGACTATATTAAGTTTTGTGTGAAGGCTATGATTGATTAATAAAAAATTAATCATTTCTGAACACAATAGGAAATACCTTTGATGAGTTCATTGATAGATGTTTGTCACCATATAATTTGTGGTCATGATGGGATTTGGTAAAAGCCTAGCCTAAGGTCTAGATGGATATTAGACTAAGTTTAGAAGAATTTGCTAAGGTATACACTATTTTTATACACTAGTCTTAAGAGATAAGGTATGACAAAGAAATTGAATTGTGCATTAATTATTGGATTGATCAAGCTTGAGTTGTTGGTTGATACTTTATTGAACAAACGGTTATGATGGCTTACGAGAGTTCACTCATGATCTGTGTCTATGCTTGCTTTTAGATGTTGTCGAGTCAATAAAAAGCTTGTAGGTCACACATAATAAGAGTTGATCAAATTTTAGAGGTAATGAGTTCATTGACCCTAATAAGAAATATGGACAAAGTCACGATTAACTTGTCGAATTTGAAAGGATAAGATTGGAAGTCAAATTTTGTTTTTTAGTTCTAGTGCACGACCATCGTCTCAATATGCATGCCAATGCATCGTTGCCAGATGATGGTGCATTAGCCTAGATTAATTACACACGCCTGTGAGTGCCTTATGCATAGTCATGCATGAATAAGTCACATTTGTATGTCATGAAAATCAAATTGCATGATATGCATGGGTAGTTTATTTAAATATGTGGCATTTGCATTCATTTTCAAGGACGTTGCTTCTTTTTAAAATTTCCTCTCTCAATAGAATTCTTTTTAGGATTGTTGATATTTCTCACCTTACTTGCATTATACTAGCATAAAGATCCAGAAAATGGCCTCTAGAACTTTGTTATGTGTGGATTACCAAGAATGCCATCCAAGGAGTGCAGGATAGTGGTCACCTATTTTCAAATTTCTTTACCACGTAAAGTCTGATAGAGTTTATCAGCAAGTATTTGTACATTAGACTGCTTATGTTTGGTATATATTTGCTTTCATATATACTAGAACAATTTCTTAAAAAAAGTGTTTTGAGACTCTGATTGGTTTCAAATGGTATTCGTTATATGGTCACCTTTTCGGTGAACCCACCACACCTTTACATTCTTATAGGGTGGTAATTGATCTGAATGAAATGGTTATGTGCAAACATTTGGCTGCCTTCTTGATTGATTACCATCATTTTTTATGAGTGGTAGACTCCATATATAGTCTACAAATTTCATTTGATTAGTGCACAAAGCATTTAGAAAAAAAAAGTTAATAAAGTTGTCTTATATCGTACAGGTTTCAGGTGGGAACCAAAACCTACCTAGAACCTATAAGGTCAGTTTCAAGCAGGAACTGATTTGGTAGGTTCCAGGTTCAAATTCATATTTTTAAAAATTGATTGGTTTTGGTTTTGATTACTTAAATTTTTATAGGATATTGGACCATTTCATTCTTATTTTCTTTCCACTTCCTATTCTCTTCCCTTCTTACTTTCCTTCTCCCTTGTTGTCCCAAATATTATATAATTAACCTCATTTATAAGCACATCTTTAAGAAATATCTAATTTAAAAAGTTACACAATTGTCCCTCAGAAAAATCTAGACAATAGCTATGCAAACAAAATATCCCCACCCACTGGATAAGTCTAGACATATTCTAGGTAAAGTTTGCTTAATGCATGAGCCAAAGCCTATGCCTAGGGCCAAAAGAAAAGATAGATCCCAAATTCATCATAAAATGATATTTTTATTAACTAAAATTTAAATACACACGAATTACTAAGTTGTCTTTCTTTTAGCAAAATAATAATTATATCTCAATCATGTAAAAACTATTTCCATCTAAGAAAAATTTAAATTTGTCTAATTATGATTTAACATTATAGTTTTGGAGATAAACACACATATTATATATTTTTTTCTACCAATAATAAATTTTATATATATAAAAAGAGAGAGACAGAGGGAGAAAGCCACATGAATAAGTTTTTTATGATTATTAAATTTATCTTTAATGAATAAACTTGATTACAATTTTTCTTTATTATGATATTATGATTGTAGAACTGACCATCGAAGTAGCTATTATATGCTTTAACTATTAGAATACTATTAAAATAATTATTAGCTAAGGTCACACAAATTCTTGAGCAGCCTTGACTCTAGACACAGTCTATAAAACTCTGTAATATCCTTGAACACGAGATGACACATTTTGACTGTTGCATTGCATAACGTATAGGTTGGAGACACCCAATATAAGGCTTGACAATGGAAATAAGCTATTACCCTTGGAGTCATTCTACTATGTGCACATAGGTTGTTCTGCAACAATCACTGTTGCACTCACAACTCATTGCACGTGACAATTGACTGGAGACCACCGCGAGATTTCTCGGTATAAAAAAAATAATAATGATGAAAGGCATAACAATTAAGAATATGAAAGCAAAATAACCACTCTTCGGGAAGCGGCAAGTATGTACCGACCTAGGAAATGATCAAGTGGCTTTCAAGTCTAGGAGAACATAAGCTACTGGTTATAAGTTCAGGTAAATTCTTTCCTTGATCAAGCGAAATCTCCAGCTGTGAATATATATAGTGGTAACAAAATTTTACCTCTTCTACGAATTGGAGGGGCTGAGTCGTAGGTGAGAGATCGGTATGGGTCCTAGGTTGTGTCATAGAAACAAGTCACAGAATACGTCAAATCTGTTTGAAGCCTGAGATCAGCTTAACGTCTGGAATGGCTTCTTCTATTTTCTTCGACAATGATTGAACTGATGCCCACCAAGAATACCCTGACTGATAAAACGTGTGAGACTTTTAAATAGTAAGACGTCCTAAATTTGGGATTAGAGTTTTTGCTTTGTCCTACAAAGATTGTAACTTAATTTAAAAGGTTGATAGTTGATAATGGTAAGATAAACTGTCACTTGAAAATTTTCTTTTTTAATATAGTTAATAGATTAAACTAATTCATAAACATTCTTTCGATAAAATCGAACCATAAACCACAAATTGTTTATGACTTGAATTTGTTCTAATTATAGGTTGATTGCATTTCATCATCGCATTCACCATGCAACTTGATCAAAATTTTGTAAGTTGAATCGTATCTCACCAAGGTCATTCCCCTATGACTGCCAAATGCATTTTATCCCTTTTGAAAGCATTCACCTTCCATGTGTATGAAATAAACCTTTTTAAATTATTGTATTACTTGAATAAAACATGATTAAACTTTATATATGCATATTTATGTTATTAATCTGGATATAATAAACATTAATTGAGAAAAAGTAAGATTATATCTATATAATTGATGTCTTAGATCTTGAATATCTATTCAATTTAAAAAATATATATTTGTTAATGCTTTACTATCCAATTATTTATCAAATAATATTTTTCCATTAGTTTTTTAAAGACAATATGTATTTGTTGTATCGTCAAAATTTCTTCTTAATCACGAAGAACACAACAATGTTAACACAACAAATTCAATTTTTAACAAAAACAAGGGATTTCATTGCATTTTTATCATTATTTTTCATTTAGGAGAAATGATAATCATTATCTCCATTTTACATATACATTAATAACCAAACATACTTCTTATTTATTTCAAATTCTTTTTAGTCAATTCTTTGTATAATTTATAATCTTTTTGTCAAACTCCATTTAGAGCAAGCAACAACATAATCATATGTGTTCGTATAGTAGGTTAAACCAGGCTATGTTATTCCATTAATTCTAATTACCTACTTATTATCACCATTTTCTTGAGCAAAGTCCAATCTCATGTATCTCTCATTAGTGTACAATTTTTGGCAACAACAACAATAAGAATCAAAGATAAAGATATTTTTGCACAGATTGATTTGGTGATGAGATAAAGAAAGGGCCATGTTCAATGTTCAAAGGGCAGGCAATTTGCAGTGTTTAGTCATTCAAAGAAAAAGGGGAAAGGCAAAGAAATATCAGTGATACATTGAAACATAGGTCACTTTATTGTAGAAAACTTCAATTAGTGTTGTTGATTATGCAGATAAGTGGTAGCATTACTACTGCAAAATTATATTCCACTCTTTATTATATTTTGCTTTAATTCCCTAACAGAAAGACCTCTCATTCCACGTGATCACTGACCCCACCCTCTTCTCCAATTGTCTTTCAGTGCTCCTTCTAGTCATCCTTGGGCCCTCTTTCACTTGTTTATTTGCCTCCACAATGTTATGGCACTTATATCTTTTTTATCATAGTTACGCATCAGTGATATAATACAAGATAGAACATATGATACGTACGTTTCATTTTTAAGATCAATTTTCTTGCGTTATATGGGTCATTTACAAACAAACACCTTGTTTCTTCTTCCACTTCTTCGACTAACAAGTGGTTGTGTATTCTCAAGTCATAAATGTGTAGGGTTTGATGATGTATATAAATGGTTTGTTAATTCTTACACGGCAAATTCCGAGCAGACGTTCAATGTCGAGCAAAGATCTCATTCTGCGCAGTCTGCTTCCCAACATGCCTGCCATTCCAATAAAAAATTGATTCTTCTTTATCTCCCTTCAACGACCTCTGACTGCTTTTTAAAAGCAAGAAGAAGATAACAGACTAGTAGTGATCGGGATATTTGCTGATTTAAAATATATTTATGAATGGAGTTAGGAAGCAGCTAGAGAGCAACTCTGTACCTGCCAATTCTCCAAGGCAATAATGTTAAAATATTAAATGTTTAACAGTATAAAATAGATTAAAGTAAGATGCTATGCTAGTCAGCTTTATTTTGAATAAATTTAAAAATAGGACCCTATGCGATGCTTCTAGCTTCCAAATTTTCAATCCTCTCCTCCGGCTACTTGAATTGCATCACCGACGGCCCCAGGCCATCACTTGTATAGCCCAAGTGCAGTCTGAACTGAGCCCCAAAATTGGGCCAGGTAAGTAGTAAGTAGGCCGAAATCCTCTCTCTCCCATTTATGATTTTTCTGGTCTCAGTTATTATACCAAGCTGAGGTGATCCAGATTGCAGAAATACTTAATTTGTGTAACAGGTTGCATTCAATCTTGCTTATTGAATCGGCTGCATATTAAATGCATCATATGGGGATCGTGCCTGTATTCAATCCATTTTGAATATTTCAGTGTCTAATGATGATTATTGCATATGAAACTAAACGTAAAAAGGTACCCTACCAACACGGTTTCAGTTTGGCATTTAACTTTTGTGATGGAAAGACGAAAGGTGCATATGGGTCTCTTTTCTTCTTCTTATAGAATATATATTTAATAAGCATGGGGTTCATACTTGGCCTTATGGGTGTGTTTGTCCCCCCATCCCTTAGATGATTGACATTTGCAAACACATGACACTTCTACCCAAACAAAAGCATTCATTGAAGCCACCTTCTTCCATCATCCATCCCACCCACTTTCTCATTTACAAAATGGATGAAGATTCAACTTTCGACTTCTGCCTCGCCTTGGCTAAAGAGTTGTCCAAAGCCAAGACCAAGGACATATTTGCATCATGTTTTGATCCAATTCAATATCGTTCTTGGTCCGCCAGGCTTTATTTTAATCATATTTTATTCAATGAAATTACCAAGTTATGCCTGCCTGCCTGCCTGCCTGCCATTTCTTGGAAAAATGTCCGATTGAAAATGGTGAAGATTAGGTTAGGTAACAGAGAAATATAGTATGGGTTCAAGTCAACTAACACAGAGCATAAACAAGCAAGCAACAATATAGTCTAAATCTCACATCAATATTTTATTAGAAAAACGTGACAAAGATTCTCGATTTATGAACTGTGCCAGTAGGTCCCCAATCAATACGGTGAGAAATTTTATAAATGCGTAGAATTATAAAAAATTGTCACCATCGCAATCAGCTCAACAAGCCAAATCTCTTTCACTCTCTTTCAATCACCAATATAAATAGGAACCATTAATCTTAAAAACAAATCCCCCCACCAAAATTGCTGGTCTCAAAGAAGATGACAATGAAAAGATCAAAACCTGAGCAAAGCATTTTAAAACCTGGTCAATTTCGGTCATATGATAATTTTGAGAAAAGAAATAATTATTAATAATATGATTTTATTCCTATTTTCTAAAGAGGAAAAAAGTTGCTTAAAAAGTCCTGGCATGGGAAAATGTTAATGACCATGATAATAACAGACTTAGCGAGCGCTCAAGAGTTTGTGCGTGATTGCGTTTGTCTGCTGCCGGTCCTTTTCAAGGATAGATAAAATTACCAAAATGTCTTAGGACAATTCGTTATCCTTGGATCAGATCCCAAGTTCTTATTATTACCATGAATAAGCGTCATTTGGACTGTCTCAAAGAGTAGTTTTTTGGAAACAGGAAGGGTGGTTTAGTCTTTTTGCTGTAAAACCACTGTGTTTTGAATGTGAAAGAGAGAGAATGGCTTGCAGTGGTGGCAATCCAATGTCTTCTTCGGCTTAGCCTCAAATCCAAACAAACGCGAAAACGCCCTCGGCAGTTAAGCTGCTCCAATCTGACAACTACCCACGCTTTTCCTTCCTTTCCAAAAAAGAGAAAAAAAGAAAAACAGTGTTCTCTTCTCCCTCATTTATTAGCATCATTAGTTCATTTATTCATTCACCGAATATTTACTTTGGCTGCCACTGCATGAACACAGTTCTCTCCAGTTTCTGAGCCGAAGCGATGCCTTTGCTGAGGTTTCTGGTCAGAAATGAGTATAGCCTGGGCCATCCCGATCTCTACAAGGAGGCCAATAAAGAAGATCCCAAAGCCGTGCTTGACGGTGTTGCTGTAGCTGGTCTTGTTGGGATCTTGCGTCAATTAGGCGATCTTGCTGAGTATGTTGTATCGTTTTGCTTGCTTTCTTCGTAAATTTACTCAAAAATTATTAATATGTAGTTGTATTATACACTTAAACTTATTGTATGATAAATTTTTTGTTTAATATGTGTCTGCTGGTAGAATTGGTTTATTGTAAGAGTATTTTAGGTGGCTGACTAACAAATTTTGTCCAAAAATAGGTTGATTAAGAGTTGAGAATATAATTTGAAGATAATTGCAAGTGATAGTCTTGAGTCTAACCATACATCTGCTTGAGTACCTGTGTTCGGGTAATAAACTAGGTTAGAGTTTTACTCTATGTATGTATGTTATGGTTTCTATATTCTTACCTTGAGTGGCGGAAAGGAAAGGGTAGGAAAATGTAATTCCAAATTCAAAAAATGGAAATCGGAGTACATGAGTATGCAAAAACCGGTCATATGAAGTTTTAGACTGTTGCAAGTTGAAATAATCCTCTTTGTGGGTAATTAGACGGGAAAATTCTATAATATTTCTGAAACTTGTGATTTACCAAAATTTGTGCTTAAAGGTGTTTTCCATGAGGCATTCTCTGCTTGTCCTTGAAGAGCACTTGTGTGTTGTCAAGATGAAGTAAAATTTTTTGATGGAGATATAACTAAGAATTTTGTTAATCTGGTACATCGATTATTCACACGAAATTTCACTAATTAGAGTTAGCTTCAGTCTGAATCTTGTTGGTCTTAACATCATTAAAAATGCATGACTAAAAGGAGTTTTTGGTGCAAAATAGAGCAGTGTGCTCTATAAGCTTGGTGGCAAGTAAAGCTACTTTCAAAATTCTTATTTTCATCAAGCTTTTTCTCTCTGGTCCTAAAACTGAGCTCCTTGAATGAGATAAAGGATCCAACATTGTTTGCTGTTCCTGCTTTTTGTGGTACCCTGCTGAATCTATGTAGTTGTGCTACATAAATTATGCAGAGATAAAAAATGAGTATGCCAAAATATTTCTTCCTTGAACTTGGATTTAGTTGGCATCTTTGACACGTTGTAGGTTTGCGGCAGAGGTTTTCCATGGCTTGCAGGAGCAAGTGATGACAACGGCTTCAAGAAGTCATAGGTTGATGGTTCGCTTGCAGCACATTGAAGCTTCACTTCCCCCCCTTGAGAAGGCTGTACTGGTTCAAACAAGCCACATTCATTTTGCATACACTGCTGGTATGGCTCTTTTACCCGTGCTGTAACTTGCTCTTGGTTTTTCTAGGTGCTGCTTAATTAGCTTCTTGTATGTAGATGGTCTTATGTTATCTTGGTTTTCAATGGACTACAGACTAAACTGGGGGGGAAGGGGGAATTCTCAAGTATTTAATCAATTTTTCTGCTTATACCTAAAATATTAACTTAACATAGAAATATGTCTTTTTAGTATGAAGTGTGTCCATGCACTGTACAGCAACTGGCTCAGTGTTTAATTCTTGAATTAACTCTTGGAGTTTTCCTCATTTGAGTTGTTACATTGAAATTTATATTGTCCTGTGACCTTGACTCCGTTTGACATTGATTTTCAAAAAATTCCAATCTTTATAGAAAGCAGTTGCCTTGTAGGTTCTGAGTGGCATCCTCGTATTAGAAATGAGCAAAACCATTTTGTCTACAGTGACTTGCCACGATTTATTATGGATTCCTATGAAGAATGTCGTGATCCTCCGCATCTGCACTTGCTTGACAAGTATGACTA
Source organism: Anacardium occidentale (assembly GCA_026122585.1). Taxonomy (NCBI): domain Eukaryota; kingdom Viridiplantae; phylum Streptophyta; class Magnoliopsida; order Sapindales; family Anacardiaceae; genus Anacardium; species Anacardium occidentale. The sequence goes on along the minus strand of JAJEJH010000092.1, from coordinate 23,451 downwards.
TTTTTATCCATCTTACTCAGCATTAATGAAGCTCAAATTTTATTTTAGATACTTAATTCTCCTGCGTTTCCAATCAGATTTGACGCTGGTGGGCCTGGATCTTGTCTGAAGAGATATTCAGATCCAACCTTCTTCAAAAGAATTTCAGGTAGCTCCATTGAAGCAACTGCTGAGAAACTAAAACGAGATAAGAAGACTCGTAAAAGCAAGGTATGAATTTACTAATAAAGGATCTTTTAAGTCTGAACTGCAGCCACTTTGCAAAGCTTTAATCTATTCTTTAAATTTGTTTTCATGTCCTTTCATCAGATAATATGTAGTCACAAATTCATTTTAGTTGCTTACATTCAACATCTTGAATTTTCAATATTCATTTGGTGCTATTGTTATGGATTTACTTTTCTTTGAGAAATTTGGGATGGAAATTTGTGCCTATTAAGTGAGAGATTTCAAATTAGTTTCTTCAAGTCAGATCATACTTTGCTTTCATGTCTACGAAAAATGTAATTACTTAAATGTGGTTGCCTTCGGGATTTTTTTTCTGAATGAGAAATGTCAATGCACAGAAAAAAAGGTCCTCTCAGTGGAATGGAGAAATATCACACATTGCATCAATGTCGAATCACAGTGGCAGGTAATTTATATATATCTCTGTAGTCAATTCCTATTTTTGCAATATCCACTTAGATGAAATATTTGCTGGATGTTTCTTGATGTCATACCATGCAGATTCCATATGTCATCTCAAGCTGTTAATGGACGAAGTAATTCTCAAACTGCATCTACCATTGACATGACATTGAAATCAGACTTTGGTGATCATTCAAATTCTTTTGATTCAAGAACTGGTTCAGGTTATATAGAACGTATTTTGAATCTAAGTTCTTCCTTGCAACCTGGAGATCAAGAGTCTAAGGAATCAACTTCTAGTTTGATGCAGCATACTGATACCCTTGATTCTGTTTTTCTGGATGAGTCAACTCAGACAGTAGATGACAGTTTTCCATACATTTCATCACAAAAGCAAACTGCTCCAAGATTGTCTTGTGTTACTTGGGATGAAAAGGCTGAAATAGTGGAGCCTGAGGGTCAACAATATGACAGAGGTGAAGATCCACAGGCACTTTTGACAAGCTTTGACAGAGATAAATGGGACAGAGGAACTGGCAACCTTGGAAATATTGATCAAATGGATGTCATTCTATCTGATGAAGACACTCCTGAATTGATCTTTGATACAAATCAGCTTGATGAAGTTGAAAGTGAACCAGATACTTATATGGACGCTCTTAATACTATTGAATCAGAATCTGAAAATGATCGTGATCACCAAACAAAACAAGGGGTGGAGCGATATTTGTCTGATGTCATAAATGAAAGAAAAGAAAATGGAATGAATGGGTCCATGGAACATGATTCAGATCATTATCAATCTGCTATTGAGTCTTGTACAATATCCAACATCTTGCCAAGCAATGGAATTCCCAATGATTTAAACTCAGTCCCCTTGGAGAGTATCGTTCTTGAGCAGACACAAATTTCTGGAAAGTCTTCTGATTCAGCCCATTCACTGGGCACTGATGTATGTGCTACTGTTAATATTCTTGATGTTTCACAAGCAGAATCAGTTGTCATAGATGGTCCAACAGCAGAATCTGTTGTTGCTGATGGTCCACAAGCAGAATCAGTTGTTGATCGTCCACGAGCAGAATCAGTTTTGATTGATGGCTCACAAGCAGAATCAGTTGTCCCTGATGGTCCACGAGCAGAATCAGTTGCCATTGATGGTCTTCAAGCAGAATCAATTATTGATGATGGTCGTCAAGAAAAATCAGTTATTGTTGATGATTCACGAGCAGAGTCTGTTATGATTGATCCATCATCCTCTTGCTCCAGAATTTCTGATTCTAGGGATCGGTCTGGTGATAAGATCATAAGCAGTTCTGGTGAATCTCAACGATCTCATGCTGAATTTTCTGGTGTTCAATCAGTAACATTCTGGACAAATGGTAACCTATTGGGACTAGAGCCATCAAAACCTCCTGCTTTTGTTGTGTCAAATGCCACTGATCAGGATTATGTTCCTGGAAGTACATATGAAAAAGTTGGTCCTCCAAATCCATCTCTCAAGAGTGATGAGGAAAAAGAAAAACTAAATACATTGGTTGAGAGCACTGAAATTGTTAAGGCGGTTTCAAGTTCTAGTAATGAGAAAGTTCAACTTCCATTAGCTTATTCAGATTCTAAAGTTGAAAATTCCATTTGTTCTCAAAATAGTTTTAACCGTGGTCATGAAGATGTCTTGAATGTAACTTCTGTAGCTGTGTCAGGAGCAGAGCTGGTATCTAATGATAAAATAAAATCTATGGAAGCAAATCAAGGATATGATGGAAACTCATCTATAGTGTTTGCACTGGGCCATAGGTTACTCGTAAATGGTTTTCGTAGAAAGTTGCCCCTTGCTCCTGATGAAAAATCTGAATCGGTTGGCTCTCTTGTAGCTAGTGTGTTAGATCGGGATAGCCGGCACCATTTTGATGCAAATCAGCCGATTTCAAAGATGACCTTTGTGGAGCAGTGTGCGCATGAATCTCCTCTAGGTTCACTCACTTCTTCACCGCCACTTCAACATATGAAAATATCTTTCAACCCTATAGATGGCCTCGAGACTTCTAAACTGAAACTAAAATTTCCTGATGGGAATCAATCCCATGAAAGCATTAGAGATATGTTTGCTTCATTTCAGTTGGTCCCAGAGCCTGCTATTCCGCTGCACGTATATGGTTCTGATTCTGATGATGATACCTTCTGCAGATCATCTCCTTATATGTCAGATGATTGTCCTAGCCACCAGTCCGAGACAAATTCGGAGCAGTGGGAATCTGATGGATCCCCTGGAGAAAGCAAGGACCATGAGCTTTATGATGCTTTATGTCAAATGCCATCAGTGGAAGCTGTATCAAGCTCTCTGCAAATGGAAGGACAAACTAAGATTGGCATGCATGTGGACCATGGACTTCAAAGTATGTATATGGACAGTGGTGTAGAACCTTGTCTGTCAAGACTTGATCTTCCAAGTTTTGAAGCCATGAACCCTGTATTACAGGGAGAAATAAAGTCTACTGGTCCTAAAAATATCCAACACTTGGAAAACTCTAGGGAAGTCACCCCAGTGCCACCACCTCTCCCTCCAGTGCAATGGCGGGTCACTAAGGTTCATTCAGATATGGCTGAAGGGGAACAATATTCTATATCAGAGGCTTTCAAACATGCATTAGATCTGAAACATTTGGGATCTAGCGTCTATCAGCAACCTGAGTACCACCCGTCCAATCAACTTTCCTCTAAAAAGAACACTCTTTCTTATGGCGCCAGCAAGGTAACATGGCTGAATTATTGACTTTTTTCAAGTTTCATCTTATATTTGGTACAGCATTGAGAATGCAGAAGTACCAATATATGACTTATGGAATTTTGTAAGTACAGCATGAAGACCAGCAGAAGCTTAATAGGCAGAAGGAATCTAATCAGGTTGCAAGCGGCAAGGGGTTTGATGAGGAGGATTTCTTGCATCAAATTAGGACTAAAGTGAGTAGCTATTTTCTGTTGTGACTTGGCCATTTTTCAGAACCCTGGGATTCCAGTTGTTTATTATTTATTTGTTTTTATATCCTTTTCTGCTCTCGGGGAGTCTTACATATTATACAAACTTTTTTTATGGTGCTGTGTCTGATTTTGGATCCATAAGTTCAAAATAATTCATTTCTCCGTGCTTGTGACATTCTTGATAGACTTTATAAGACTGCTGTACCTTGTTCTTTCCCTGGTCTGCGACTCACAAGCCAAAGTTGAAACCTCATTATCTTTTTGGCAGCAAAAATAATTTTTTGTGTATTGAGATCATGAATTTTAATGCATCTAACACATGCATTTATCCTTCTGCCCAGTCATTCAGCCTAAGGCCGACAGTTACAACAAGGCCTATTTTTGCATCAGGTCCAGCTGCTAATATCAAAGTCACTGCAATTTTACAGAAAGCAAATGCAATCCGGCAGGTTTGTTAGTTGTCCTCCTTTTCTGGAACTTTTCCGTCACGGTTGTGTTTCTTTTTCCATCCTTCTGATGAATTACACTGTAAAATTGATTCTGAAACTTGACAGGCTGTTGGAAGTGACGATGGTGAGGATGATGATAACTGGAGTGACAGTTGAGCTTCAAACGATGTGGGACAGCGGTACATGAGAAGCAAATTTCTTGGATGTTTGATGAAGAAGGTGTTATTATGTGTATAATCAGTGTCTTTTTGTATTAATATTAGGGCGCTTATCTTGTAACTAATTTCAATTGTTTCATTAATTTTTTGAATACAAAATGGATAATAGATTAGCTCTATAATGATGTAATTTTATATAATGATATGAGGCCATTATTCATTGTAATGCCCAATAACATTTTAGTTTCATTAGTACTCTTCTGGTTTTGGACCAGAATTAAGGTGCGTAATGAACCTGGGTAGAGAAATCAAAGTCCAATGCTTCCAAGTAATTGCCGATTAGCTGGGAATTGTATATCTATTGCATGGTTCCTTCCATTCAATTTTGTTATTGTATTTTTTAACACCCTTTCTTATTGTTGATGGTTAATGCTGTCTTAATCAAGGATAAAGCAAATCTTTAAGGTGGGTTCCTTCGTATGTAGGTTGCCTTAAATTATAAGGTAAGTCAGTCGACGTGTCTCTCGAAAATCGAGGGATAATGAGTAGAAATTTCTGATTAAAAAAAGGCTAAAAGATTTATTCCCATCCATAGTTTTTTTTTTTTTTTTTTTTCAAAGTTTCATGGGTTATATTTATAAAACTTAAAATCCTATTTATGGGTCAAAATTAATGATTAAATTTAATAGTTAAAAATTAAATTTTAATAAATAAAACATATTTTTAAAATTTTAATAAAAATTTTATAAAAAAATAAAATAAATTTTATATAAATATAAAATACTATTTAAATATTAAAAAATATTAAAAATATAAAGAATTTTAAAATATGTAAAATACGTAAAAAATTTAAAAATTTAAAAATAGTCACCACAGTCGGTATCAATAGTTGTGACCGTAGATAATAAAACTAGATAACTATTTTTGACTATCAATAGTTGTGACCGTAGATAATAAAACCATATAACTATTTTTGACTATCTGATTTTAGAGAATGTTAGATTTGACATTCCCATTTAACAGAGGTGGTCAATTAGAAAAAATAGTCGAAAATGACCGATTTGGGTCTTATAAACCATTTTCAGTTATGTTTTATAGCGGAGGTGGTTAAATTTAACTGCCTCCGTCAAACGAGGAGACCAGATCAAGACTCATCTGAAACTAGGTAGTTATTTTCAGTCACTTGATTTCATTATCAACATTTATCGTCGTGGGTAACATTGCTGATGACGATGTTTGGTTTTTTATTTTTTTAAATTTAAATATTTTAAAAAACATTCTAAAATTTTTCAAAATTTTATATTTAAATATTATTTTATAATTTTACTATAAATTTTTATTTTTGTGAAATGATATTTTAGTTCTTTTATCAAAAGTGTTAATAAGGTTAGATAAAATTTAATTAAAAGACAAGATTTTGAGTTTTATAAACTTGACGTGTGGGATTTTAAAAGGAGATCAAACTATGGGTGGGACTAAGTCATTTGGCCTTAAAAAATACTTTAGACATGAGTCGATGACTTATCTTATTCACCTTTTCTTCCCATCCACGAGTTCTCGATTGAATAAAACTTACATTATCACTATCCTTCGCAAGTATTAAATAATTAATCACTACAATTAAGCAAGTAATTGTAATAATGCTTGCAACTGAATGGAGCCCATAAAGAGGAAAAGGACATTTCATTCTTATTTTATGAACTAATTACAGTAATTATTTAAATTAATCTTACTCTATTACTTAATATAAACAAATCCAACTCTTAAGTCTCCAACGACACCAAACGCTTGATTTCAACAAACAAGTTCCTTTTTTGAGATGACTTTCTTGAACGAGACTTTCGACAGCCTTTTTGCTTCTTCATCTTGGGCTAACACATTTTTCATATGCAAAAGGTTTTTGTGTCCCTTTATGTTGAACCAATAAAGCATAAAAAGTTTTTCCACTACGAGGATTGCCCCATGAATATGTTTTTCATTCTTTTAAGTTTAGAATATATATATATATATATATATATATACACACACACTTATGGTTAAAATTTAATCTACTTTTTTGGGAATTCAATTGGAAAAAATTAAAATCTTAACAAATATTATTTCAAATGATCAAAGTTCTATTATATCACACGATCCCACTATCCCAAATGTGAATCATACCATTATCTAATCATGATCGTATTAATTTCAAAAAATTCAAATCAAATTAGTAACCTCTATTAGATTACATTTAGGATAGTGTGATCTAATCATAATCGGACCATCAAAATATAAAGATGTAACTTTGATTTGAATCATACTAATTTGATGTGATTCTAATTAGAATTATATTTTTTGTTAGGAAATATAAATTTTAAAACATAATTTTAAAAATGAAGTCCTTAAGTTCAGATAAAATTAATATAGAATCTCTTATAATTTAAGTTTAAACTATATTTTAAGATTTTGTTTTTCATAACCTTATTTTAAGGGGGATCAAAATGAGTTGTAAATTGTGCTCCCACAGCGCGACAAAAGGATATGTAAACTTTGGGTGGTAACATGTTATTTTGGCCAACTAATAATTGTTTCACATCTAATACCACATTCAAAACTTTATTGCAATTGGTAAATGAAATGTAATAGGGGAAGCTTTCAATTTTCAAATGCAAACTGAGTGGACAATAAGAACCCACCTGTCTCACATTGATTAGGAGCCATCTTGATGTGTGTATAAATTAATTTTCACAAGAAAAATGTATGCATCCTGATCTATCAATCTAGAAGACCTTTTTCCCTTTTCTTTTAAGTATCCAATGGCATAATTTAATAAGCTGTCAACTTAGGATTCATTTAATGTATTATTAATAAAATATAACTAAACAAAACCATGAGGAAGAAAGGTGTACTTTTTCTTTCTTCATTTTATTATAGCAATTTGCATTAATTAATTACCACAATAACAACAATCAATCAAGATCCTTCTTCATTTATACTTGTTATGTATGGGTACTTTTCTTTTCTTTTTCAAAAGGCTAATATCTTCGAATTTGGGCACTCCTGTTGATCAAAAGTTTCTTCTTTTTGTGGGTACCATTTAACTTAATTGGTTACATCTTTTGTACCATATAAGATATTTTTTAGAATTGAATTTCGTTCAATTTACATTTGGATATCCAATTTAGATTTCATTATTAAATTTGATAAATTATGAGTTGTCATGGTATAAATTAAAGTGGGCTTGCATCTGGATCTTTATAAAACATCTTAATAAAATTTAGGTTAATAGCCATAAAATATACATATATATAACTTTAAATTTGAGAGTGCATCAACCTTTGCTATTATACACATTAAACCGTTTTAAGCTTAAAAACTATGCAACAATATCTTTATAATTTTTTTTTTAAGAAATTTAGAAAAAAAATTTGCTTTAAAAATCGAAACTTATGAAATATAGTTTTCTTAAAATAAATTCATATTCTTTATTTAAGTGCTCATTGAACATAGTTTGTTTCTTAGGATTCAATGATATATAAATAATGAGGGAGATAACTTTCTTTTTTTTTTTTTTTTTTTTTGATGAACTGAATCAAACTTAAAAAATTTTTGAAGAATGAAAAGAAATTGAAAGAACTCCCAACATATTTTATGAGTTCAAAATTTGAGAGGAGGAGCCTCTTTTGATACTACTCAAAGGGGGATAAGACATTGAATTCCACCGTTAATAAATTTAACTTTCACTTTCTCAATGTTTTACTTTTCAAATTCTCAACCTTCCATCTTTCAATTTCTTTACCTTTCATCTTAATTAAATTCATTCATATTTTTCAACAAAATATGTTCTTGGATAAAAATAAATCAGATGAGATCCAGATTGTATTCTGTATACCTACATGCAATAAAAAGAAGTTAAGATGGAGAGATGTGTGAGGGGAACCACCCATGCAAATGAAAAATCCTTTATGATCATTTAATGGTGAAAATAAAAGTGCACCTCTTTTAAAGCAAACTGCTTCTTTGTCTACATTATATAATCAGAAAGGTTGTTGGCATTGAGGCTACTTTTTCATTAATCAATTCCTGAATTTTCATTCCTTTGTTAAAGAATCGATTTTAATATAACACCATATCATGCTACTTTTCCACTGAAACGTTAACTGATAGCTAAGCCAACACTAATCAACTTTTAATTATTTATCTTGAATTTTAGTTATAATGCATCAAGTTCATTGATACTTTAAAAATATATTTAATTAAATTTAGTTATAGGATTATTATGAACCTCTGTTCAAGTATCTGATTCTCTCTATTCCTTAATCTTAAGTTTATATTCAATAATCAAACAATATGATAAATAATATATCAATTATTAATTTATTAAGAATTAATTTGGAAAAGTAACAATAATAACTCATAATTTAATTATTTAGAGGGCTTAATTATAAATTATGAGATGACCCACATGGTACTTTTGTTAGTGAATAAAGTTGATAAATATTATATGGATGTGATGCATCACTAGGTTGGAAGCAAGGCCGGCCACTGGTGAAATCTGATTGGGGAAATTAAAAAAATCCAACTTAAATTATTTTTGATAATATTATATTTTTCTCGATGGATCCCTGATGTTAAACTTCAAAAGATAACGAAAATATAAATTATACATTAGGTATGGAACATTAATGTGTAATTACATATTAATTGGGTAGTCAACTAAGGCACTGAAATTGGAAGTGTTATTAGATGTATAAAATGGGAAAATAACACAAGTATTCCATCTTTTCCAAGTCAAATATGATTCCAATTCATGTCATTAACAATTTCCACTCGAGATGGTTGGTTTCCATATACTTTTAAGCTCTTAATTAATAATCTAAGATGGAATAATTAATAAATGGGGGCCGGAAATTACTCTCTGAATTGAGCATTGAAAACCAGATTGCTTGCCATATATTTCCAAGTAAGTTGCAACATTATAGTTTGTTTTTTACATGACTGTAACTTCTTCTCTATTTCTACATTAAATATTTTTCTTTTTAAATATATGATTCATTTTTTTCTATATAAATGAATATTTCAAACACCCACCAACTTAATTAACAGTCTAAACTCTGTTGAATTTATAAAGATATTGTTGTATAGTTTTTTTTTGCTTATTTTATTCCTTTCTTGTTGAGCTTGATAATGTGGCGATGTTAATTTACAGTGAAAGCAATGAGGTGGCACTATAATCCATAAGAGAATGGAAGAAAAAGAGACAACTTTTCAAAGCAAAACCCTGAGGCTTTAACTTTATCTCTTTAATCTTTTCAAGTCTTTTATGCTCCCACTTTATACGCTACTTGCCTGTAAAGGGTCCCATTCTAGACTTTTTAAACCTTGCATGTTGATGCCGATTAACAAAAAGCCCTTCATCAGTTTTTCCACGCCACCAACCTTAATGATCTTGGCGGCTCGCCCTCTCCTCTCTCACTTTCCTTCATGACTTTTACCTTTCTTTCTTTCTATGTACATATACGCATATATATACCCGAAATCCTATCTATATCCTTCTATAACTATACCTCTCTGTCTCTCTCTTTCTCTTTCTCTTTCTCTCTCTCTCTTCTTCCATTTCTCTTCTTCCTCTTTTTCTTTCTTCATCATGGCCAGACATGAACAAGGCATCAAGCTCTTTGGAACTACAATTAAGTTACATAGTCAACAACAAGTCAAACAAGAAAATGCTGATGCTGAAGCTGAGGCTAAAAGACCTGATAAGATCATACCTTGCCCGAGATGCAAGAGCATGGAGACGAAGTTTTGTTATTTCAATAATTATAACGTTAACCAGCCTAGACATTTCTGCAAGGGTTGCCAGAGATACTGGACTGCCGGTGGGGCTCTTCGGAACGTCCCAGTGGGTGCTGGCCGCCGGAAAACCAAACCACCTGGTCGCGTCGGGCTCGCCGGGTTCCCTGAAGGGTGTTTGTTTGATGGTTCGGGTGAGGTGCACCAGCTTGAGTTAGATGGAGTGGTGGTGGAAGAGTGGCACGTGGCATCTCATGGGGATTTCCGACATGTGTTTCCGGTGAAACGGCCGCGGAACAACTCAGGTGGTCAACCTTATTGATTTCTATTTTAATATTTTTTTTTTTTGGGGGTTCTGCTGTTCAGATAAATTAAAACAAAAATGTACAATTAGTGCAAGTGGTGTGTATAGACAGGCTGGTTTTGATTAATTAGTCCTCTAATGTGATTATTTTTATATTTTTTTGCTCTAATTATATGTGATATAACAACATCAAAATCAATAATTAGGTGAATATATATATATATATATATATGGTAGAGATTGTGGATTACTGGGTGATCATCAGGATTAATGTGAAATTTGCTCTCACCGGAATCAATTAATCTGAACGGTAGGTAGGCGTTCTTAGACTTGATCGAATTCGATCATCTTGATACAAGGCAGAAGTGGAGCTAGAATGATGAAGTATATCAAAAATGCAAACACCATGGGTGTTATATAGTAGCTTCTAAGCTTAATTTTGATGACGACGACGACGACACAGGTTTTAATCCAAAAACATGAAGCACAAGTAGCATTCTATATTTCCACAAGTTTATTTATTGATAAACTCAGGCTTTCAGATCCCTTTCGAAGATTTTAGAGATGCTGTGATGGATCATATTCTTTCCCTTACCAGTGTAATTAAATTTGTGTTATCAATGGATGATTCTGAGAAATAATTGAATATAGAATTTAGTTATATGTATGCAGAACAATAGAATAAATGTTCTTCTTTCAGAATAAGGAGGTTTCTTCTATGTTTCTCTTCAATCATCCAAAGTTAACCCAAAATGAAGCTAACGGCTATATGATACTCTTAATTTTGCCTAGGCATGCAGCCGCGTTAAGCAACAACTTCCACAGATCGGTCAAATTAAGAAGCTTAAGGTTTGAAGAAATGGATATGCTATGAGATTCTTATGTTCAAGTAATTTACTATTATTATTCTGCAACCAGAACCATGTGTTAGTAGAAACACAAACAGTAATGGAACAACTTGAAAAGTTACTTTCCAAATTAAGTTAAAGTTTGGAAGAAAATGAGTAAAAGGCTTATGACAGTATTTGATATATGTATGAAAAAAAATCTTGCATTTCAAAGCAGATTGTTCTTTGTAATTATACGCGTTGTTGAATATTGGAAAGAAGGCAACTTCGGTGACACGACTAGACCTAGAGGAATAATGCATGTTGATCTTAACTTTCACATATATATATATATATATATATATATATATATATATATATATATATCTATTGTGCACATGAGAAAGACAAATTACTCTCTGACTTTGAAGGCAGCTTGTAAAGCCATGTTTATGCTAAATCGCATATATTTAACAAGTCTCTTCTTTAAAATTATCATATTGATCAATTGAAGTTTTATATGGAGAAGACAAACCAGCAAGAAAAACAGTATAATTCCTTGCAGTATTACATGTAACTTCTAAGAACAAGTGTGGAACAGCATCACTAAAGGATCTTATTTTATTAATGAACAAAGATTGTAAGATTGCTGTTATGGACTAGGCTCTACAAGAACAAAAGAAGCCCATATAAATCTCCTGAATGAAAGTAGGCTTAAGTGTCGCTGTGTTACCGATGCCTCCTTTCCTGGTATTAGAAGAGAATAAAGATCATAAACTAACTTCCATGCTCGCTGGGACTTGCTTGATTATCGCATTTTTCAGGCGGCCTACCAAACAGATTAAAAATAATATTATACAATAAACTAGAAAAACGTAACCATATGATTGGTTAAAAACAGAGCGATGTTACTTCATACTAATTTAGAAGTTGACATGAAAATGACACTAATGAAGGAAAATAAAGGAGCAATTGAGGCCCTTCTAAAGCAGAATTATTCAATTCCACAGTACTGGATAATGAAGGTGTTGAGGTTCCAATTGAGTACGTAGTCTCTAAGGACCAACAAGTCATTTCAAAGTCAATGATTTTGTGGGTTTTTAATTAATTTATTTTTTGGGGAATATCTTTACATATTCAAAATTTTCTTTTGGAAAAACTGACTCAGGTTCACAGGAGCTACAAGTTGAAATTTCTAGGCCCCAACGTAAGGTTTCAGTTATCGAGTCTACCGCGTGAAGCCATTATGAAGAAGTTTGGGCAGATTTTAATAATCAAACTCATCCCAAAATAATTAAAAATTAGCTTGACTATATACGTTCAGCTCATCGCTATGAACGCTGGCTTCCAATTGTTAGAAAAAAGACCTTAAATGACATTGAATCTCAACTACTAATTCGACGAGAATTAATAGACTTAATTAAGAGTATTCCCAATACGATACAAGAAAGCATCTAAAGCAACCTACTGGAAGAACCGAATCTTAACTCCAGCTAATGATAAAATTTGAAGAGGCATATGTCTTTCTTAGCAAGAAAGTAATGGGAAGTTGTTTTATCTTTTATTCAAAATGATACTGAATTTGAAAAGTAAGAAAGATTCTTTGATAATAAAGAGAAGAAGACATAATATATAATAATAAAATCTTAAACAATTATTTCCAATTGACCAAGAAATATGCAGGTCAAAAGTCACAAGAAGGAACCTCTCTGGGTGAAACAGTGCCAAATCCAAAGCAAAACAAAGCAAGGATCCAAGAAATCAAAAGGAAGAAGAAGATACCTATTTCCAGGATAAACCCACTTGCCATCTTCCCATTCAAGATGAAGCCTGACTTTATAGAAAGGACAATGCACCAAATTACCGCTATTCTCCAATCTTACATGATAATTAGGATCAACTTTTCTTACAATTCTTCCCTTCCACCATCCATCATTAACATAAGCATCAACAATATTGTCTGATACCTCCAAATTTGTGGGTGGAAGAGGCCTAATATCCGCTTCATCAACAACTTCTGTTAACCGTCTTGTTTTGTCTTCAGCAAAACGTGTCTCGTATCTAACCAAGTACTTGGTTTTCCCAATTGCAGCAAGTACTATTGCAGTGTAGTACGGCCCCGAGAACCCTTCTTGTTTCTTGTGTATCTCTACCGTTTCTTTGTGGCTGAAGGCCATTGCTCTGAATAAACGAGAGACAGAATTTTGGAAAAGCTTAAAGAGGAGAAAATTTCCAGTTTCCTGTTTTTTTCATGGGTGCGAGAATTAATAGGTTCAGAAACAATTAATATGCAAATATTATTTGAAAGTTGAAACCCTACATGACTTTAACTCTTATTCGGGATTTAAATATTAGCTGTTTGAATAACGAAAGATTGACATTGTGCTGTAATTTAACTTAAAAGTATTTTTTTTCACATAATAAATGCAATCGGTAGGAAAATTTCTAACAATGAAAACACAATAAAATAGTTTAGTGCAAACAAATAAGAAAACAGAAAAAATTAGAGACATTTTAAAAATAATTTGGCCTATTATTTGATACTATATCCATCATTTTATTATTAATATAATTAGTACGTAGTGTAACAATATAAATGTGTATGCTAGTTTTACTGTGTATGTGTGATCATAAATGATAAGGTCAAGTAAAATCCCTTAAATCTTTATACCATCCTTAATTTTAGGATAAAAAGATAAGATTTCATGTAATTACCAAATTAAATGTAATTAATTCCTACATGATACTGGAAGTGCAAATAATTTTGTGAATACATAAGATTGAGTTTGATAAGAAAAAGAAATTATGGTAAGTCTCGCTCTTCTCACTATTTTGAGAAGTGATAAAATCTTCTCTTTACATATTAGACTTAACCGTACTAAATAATATGATTGAACACAAATAGTATAATTTGTGTTTTTATTAATATCATATTTATGAGTTTGACTAAATAAAAATCTAATTACATAATTAATACAAAATCAATCTTTCATATAAACAACTCTTGTGGTCAGATTTTCTCTTCATGGAAGATTTAGAAAGTTTTAATGCCTTTTTTTTTTTTTTTTTTTTTTTTTTGTATAGGCAACAATAAAACTATGTTTTATTAAAAGATTACTTTCATGGAAAGAATATAAAACAATTTTCCTTGATAGACTAAAAAATACTATTCAATTTTAATGTTTATATAATCCTTGAAAGATAATACATTTCCCAAAAGGTTTCTGTGTGATCCATTTCTCTTCAAAGGGGAAATAGAAATATTCGAAACAAAGGTTCATGTAAACTTTCAAATAGAGTTTTTATATGTTGTGAAATCAAATTTTTCCTTAGTCAAATTCACAGAAGCGATATCAGAAGACCATTATACGAATTGCATGAAGTGACTAACCACATTATCTAGCACATAGGCTAACCTAGCATATGAGAAAAAAAATGTATACATTTAGAAGTAGTACAAAGAGTAGGACTTGGTTAATTCAACTATTCCTACGATCTCCCTATTGTGTCAAATTTAGTTTCATATATTCATAAGATTGAATTCATTTTCTATCATTTACTCTAATAGGATAACAATCACTTCTTACCAATTCTAGTTTATCTATTTTCCATATAGTAGGATATAATACAATCAATTGCATAGTTACATCTAACCTTGCATCTTATCCTATGAATTAAGGATTGTACAAGGATCTTCATATAACTCTTTTAAGGGCTCACTTAAATCATTTATAATCACATTGTTGGATTTTGACCAGAATACTTAACTCTCAAGTAGTGACTCAAACCATTTTAAAATTATCTTATTTTTCTCTATTGCTTACACCAAGTTACGACATTAACTCATATCATAATCATTTACTTGTGCAAGATCACACCCCTGTTTTTGTGTGCTTCTCGTTAGTTTAATTTTTTGCATTAACATTAGGATATCTTAATGGATGCAAGATTTTGATCCATATACAAACCATTAAACAATCTCATTAGGAGCATTGGGATCTTCTTACCGTTGTGGAAGTGGCCAAAGGTGTGGACACTCTTTTCCAACTTGAAAAACATATGATAGAAGATATTTATGGTTATTATGCTAGTGAAAAAAAAATATTCTTTCATTCCTTATGTTTGAAATAGTTAACCATGGTTCCAAGTCGATATTATATACAATTTTTTTTTTTTCAAAATGTTTACATTGTAAAATATCAAACATTAAGTGAACAGTTGTGTAACATCCCAGGGTTAGTTTGGTCTTTTCGGCTTCCTAATCTGGGTTCAGTTTGGGATTTCTGAGATTCCTAGGGTTGTGAGAGAGTTTTGGGGTGAAAGTGGAGTTTTCCTTGAGTTTGAGGGCTTGTGCATGGATCCGTTTGAGAGGATTTGCATGCGAGCGCGGGAAAATGGCATTTTTGTAATTTTCCCGGGATGCACGACCGTGCGTGAGAGATGCACGCCCGTGCATGTGCACTTTTCCAGCTGTCTTCGCTTTAAGTCGAGTTTATCCGTTTCCAAACTCATTTTTCACCCAAATTTCCTTCGATTTTCAGAGGATTCACGCCCTAGAAGTGGAGAGCAGCTTCCAAGATCTTCAAAGCAAGCTTGATTCATGATCTTCTTGAGAGAGAAAGCATGTCAAGAGGTAGGCACTTCTTTCCTCTTTCCCTTGCGATTTTGGTTGGTTTGGTTGCTTGTTTGAGGCATGAAAGTCGTTCCCAGCATGCTTGTGACATTCTCTTTGTGTGTTGATGACAATTTGAGACGATTGGGATGATGATTTATGTATGTGTTTATGCTCATGTGCGAGAAAGTATGCTTTTATATGTTTGTGTTGAGTTGGATGTTTGGCTGGAGGCTTGGAGTGGCTGGAAGAGTATTCATGGGTATTTGAAGTGTTTGGCATGTGATTTATGCTTGATTTGAGTTTGGGTTGTGTTTGTGGCCGGAATCGTGTTGATTCCGAGTGGTCATGGAGGTGCAGAGCAGGACGCACGCCCGTGCACCCGAGGGGCACGCCCGTGCACGCTGCGTATTCTGCATGGTCACGGCCGTGTTTACGTGCCCGTGCGTGACCTAATTTGAGGGGTCACGACCGTGCATAGTTCATGCACGCCCGTGCACCCAGTGAAATGTGAGGAAATGCTTTGAAATTCCAGAATCGCGCACGACCATATGCACGACTTGGTCACGGTCCCGTGCGAGTTCACGCACGCCCGTGCACGCGACACGCACGCCCGTGCGTCAGGCCAAAATGAGATATTAAGCTTTAATTGAGAAATGTGCACAGTAAACCCTATCCATGGATAGTAAACAGTAAATTGAGCTCAATTAAGACTTCATGATGCATCATATGCATATGCATAACATGGCATGCCATTCAGAGTTTTCAGAGACGGATCCGAGGATCCGAATTCATGTTTTCAGTTGAAAAACACCGATTCCAGAGGTGAATACGAGGGGGCACTTGTGAGTTTCAGCACCCGTGTCACCAGGAGTTATATACTCATTACTAGCCCTATGTATTGGCATGTGCCGGGTTGCTCAGCTTTCAGTTTATGTTTTCCTGGTCCGAGGATCAGATGAGTTTATAGCGCGAGGCGCTCAGTTCAGTTTCCAGGCCGAGGCCTGATGGCATCACGTGGGCCATACAGTTTGTGGCACGTGTTTGCAGAGGAAACTCACATGGCCAAGGTGCCGAATCCCTGTATTCATCAGTCTGCGCAGCACAGTTTTCAGCATATCAGGTACCCCAGGGTACACAGTTTTCTGCATAGCTTTCAGATAAAGCTTTTGCATGATTTTCAGTTATGGGATCCCAGGATCCAGCAGCATAGTTTTCATGAACCGTTTTCAGGAAACTATTTTCAGTATGCAGGCCCAGGCCTAGCTATGTTTTCAGCTTATTGCATAGCATGTCATTGTTATATGACACATCAGCATATCATTCAACGAATGATAAGACAGTAAATAACAGTAATTGAACAGTACACGATAAGCCACGTAAGCTTCAGTTCAGTATCAGTTTCAGATCGGTATCAGTTCTACATCAGTTCAGTATCAGTTCAGATCAGTGCAGTTATGAGTATCCGTAGCAGAGTTTGGTGGGTCGAGTGTCCGGTTCGGATCACTCTTCACTCTCGGTTGTTTACGTATACTCATATACGTATTTTACGACTGGGTATGAGGTAGTATCCGGTCAGCGAAGGTGTGTTTGTCAGAATTGTTGCCAGTTGGAGTTTGTTCTGTGTGGGGTGTTGTGGAATCCTTCGAGAAGGGTTGGTTTAGGGTCAGTGGATATGAAGTGCTTACTGGGTGATTTTATCACTCACTCCCTACTTTCCTTTCTTTTTGCAGGTGAGTTGTAGGGAGCTGGGAGGAGGAGATGGCTGCCGTTTGGGATCCAGTTTACTTCAGTTTTGTTGTATGCACATGTATATGTTTTCCGCGAATATTTTAATATATGCAAGTTTTATTTGGGCATGTATATATGTATGTATACAATGTACCACAGGTATTTCCGCTGCGATATTTTAGTTCAGTTAAGCATTTCGGTCGGGTATTATTGACCATATTTTCTTTATTTATTTATTATTATTTTATTAAACAGTGAACAGTAATACCCTTCTGAGGTGTCTTACAAGTTGCAAATTTCTTAAAAATTCTATGAATGTGCTGATTCTTGAAAGTCTAACTTAAGGAAACCAAAATGGGTTGGCAATAATGGTGTTGCGCACTAAGATTTTGCCTTAGTCATATGTGCAAGACCAACACTAAAGAGGCAATCAATTACATAATTAGCAATTAGACACGCCAAGAATACCTAAGTCAATCCTTAATATTAGTATGTGACCCTCTATCTAGAAATAATAAGAGGAATAGAGATTTAACATTTTCAATTATGCACATAGTCTCATTAACTTGACATTCCAATCTCTTTATAGTACATGATCACTTTTCATATCTATCTTTATCCAATATGATATATCATCTTTTATTTTAACAAGATAACATGATTAACTATTATCATTTAAATGTTTAGATTCATTGTACTTAGAACTAAGTTTCTTATTATGTTACATATTTAATTGTTTCCTCTTGTCTTATAAATATATGATAGTATAAAGGAAATGAGACGGTAATTTACTATTGTTACTCTACCAAATTTGTACTAGAGAACTCAAAAGCATAACTAGGGGCACAAACTTTCAAGTAACAAGTCAAACGATTTTAAAAGTACCTTGTTCATTATTTTTTTCACGTTGTTTGCATTATTTTACACCCTACAATTTAGTATTCTTATTTTAATGATTTTTAGCATCAAGGCTTTGAAGTTAGAAAAAAGACCCCCAAAAAGCTTTTCATTTTTCTAGTAAAAGGACTCTTTTCCAATAAATATCTGATGAAACTATTTCTTTGATAGCTCTCTATGGAAAAAGTTCAAAGAAAATACCAAATGATTAGACACTTGAGGTTAATCAGAGATAATTTGATCTTATTGTTCAACACTGGTTTGCCTCAATAATTAGAGTGTCGTTAATAGCATTTGATGCATATGCACAATTGAATAATGTCATTAGCGGCCTAAACACTTTTATCACTATTTTGATCCAACGGATGAATAACACTGCCCCAACAACATTATTAGGGACCCTAATCTTCTCTGAATGGCAAGCCCTTATGTGAATGCAAGTTTCTAACATGGCTATTTCTAGTCTCTGCTTAAATAGATAACAATAAGGTGTGTCCAATAGAGGATTGGTAATCTTCTTGGACATGTAGATCCTCGCTCATTCCATGAAGATGTCAACTTTTGACCTGTAGTGCATAACTCATGTTAAACAAATTAAGGTGTCAACATGTGTCATATAGATCCTAACTCATATCATGCTAGCGCCAATTTTTAGAGTGTAGAATATGACTCTTGTTGGGAAGATAAAGGCAACAACATGTGCCATTTTCCATGTAAAACATAACTCACACCATGTTGATGCCAGCTCTTGATTTGTAAAGCATAACTTTCATCAAATAGACCAAGACATCAATATGTGTCATGTAGAAAATATGTCACCTCATAATTGCATTGATTCTTTACTTGTAGAGCATAACTCATGTCTAACAAGCCAAGACATCAACATGCATGTAATTTCCAAAGGTATGTCTTGAGGGTTTTTTAGTTTTTTCAACAATTTATTTTAATTGATTTTATGAATGATATTGATCGCATAGTCGTACAAAAGGTGTAACATGCCCATGCAAGTTATGAGAGGTAAAATAGTAGAAGAATGAGAAATTTTGTAAGCACAAATGGACACATGACTATACATAAACCCCTTGCATGACCATGTGCTCGATTTGGGGGAAAATTCAAAATGCATTGATATACGATCATGCATGGGTGGTGTAGGCCCATGTATTATGAATAGATTTGCATTAATGCATTTGTCAGTTTTAGCATGTGATTTTAGATTATTAATGCCATATGTGACCATGTAGAGGGCATGCATGCCAATATATGACATTATTCTTAAACTAACATAAATTGGTACATGCGTGTTTAGAGAAAAAGAGGACTTTTATCTATTTTTTTTAGTCACACAAAGAAACCCAAATAGCGAGAAAGCAAAGTGATTTTGTACAGTCAATAGCCTTATCATAATCAAAGGTTGGAAGAGTCATGAAAAGAGCTTTATTATTAGATTTTGGGATCATCAAAAGAAAGGTCGGTAAATGTTTTAGAGTTTTATTGATTGAGTATGGTTTGTTCCTTTTAGTTTTTGTGATATTAATTTGTATGATGAGTGTATAGACAATTTTACGCATGATAGTGTATGATAATTGTGGTCATAGGCTTGAATCTTTTTGCACATGATTGGATTTATGTGTATGGATGTGTATATTGTTTAACCTTATGATTCTTTTTTGTCTAAAAGTTGTCAAACAAGTGAATATTGGTCTGGTTGAAAATTGTGTCAAAAAATGGTAGGTTACAAACTTGCAGACTATGACACATGGTTATGTACCACAAAGGTCATACTCGTATATATGTGTTGAAGAAGAACATGCACTCATGCATGGGCTATGAAGAGGGAGCCCATATGAGATGCGTGACCCTAAAGTATGGGATACACATCTATGCATCTGTTTTGGACAAATTTTTGTGTGTACGATCATACATTATCATATTAGGGGTATTGTAGTATTTATCTTAGGGTGGGATACACAACTATAACAATAATAGTTACACCTATGTATCATGCAAAGACACACAACCATGGTCGAGAAAAGGTCATGCCTGTATAGAATTACAAGGTGCACAACCATGCAAGGGAAAAACATGACCATGCTAAGTTATGCAAAATTACCTTTCCACCTCTAAGCTAAAGGTACGAAAGAAAATCTAATTCCAAAGGTAAGAAAGGAGCATGAAAGTCCAATTTACAAATAAAAACTCATTAAGTATCTGACTGTATGTACGATAATACAAACCCTTATTCAATTTAAACTCAGATCAAAATAAAAAAAATTTATAGTTTGTCTGAGAGATGAAAAAGTATGGATGTTTACAATTATGGGTAAAGTTGGTTAGCGATCATAAATTATAGGTCATGTTGTGTGATCTTAGCCCCAGGTCTCGATCAAATCCTAAAATGTGGAGTACACAAGCTATACCTTAGATACCTATAAGTCAGCTTATGCACACATATTAGGTGGCTCATTCTTTTAAGTGTGTGTGGTTATTAAACCATATTCTCATAAGGTTAGTGGGAAGCTCCTATACGCATCCTTTGTATAAGTCATCCAAGGATGGTCTTCAATCTTATTTATTACATAGATTAAGAGGAATGGATTGCACCAATAATTACCTCACTTGACCAAAGGTATCAAAGCTTGTCTGCCTTAAACACGACCAACATATCAAAGCATTTGGGATGTCAAGAGATAAACATCTAGGATGTCATATTATACTTTTATGAGAGCATCCAAGATGCCATGAAATAGATGACTAGAACATCAAGGATTTATAAAGTGTCCAGTACATAAAGATCAGGATTGAAACCGTGGACAAACATTGAATATATATGGTAAATCAGGGTAGAGTATCTGTGATGTTGAGTTTAATTATTGTGAACACTAATACAGTTTATTATTGATTTATTTGTCTAATGAGTGTTTATCACTTACATGTTTATTGTTGGTTTTATAGGTAAACATAGTGGTGATGTAGTTAGGAACAACAAATGTCAGCCCATGCTTGATTGCATATATTTTAGTTCTTTTTGTTTTTATTATTGTTTATTGCATGCTTCATGTTTTAGGTTTATAAACCCTGGATTTTGTTAATATGTACTTATAACTCATTTTGCACACATTATGGATATTTCATGGTTTTTCTTAAAAGTTGTACATATTGATAAATTATTCATTTTTTTAAATAAAGCCAACTTAGAGGACATGTCACTCTTGAGATATTTCTACTAAGGATATCTTTTAGCAGTACGGTGTTACAATGCAAAGTGTAGATAACAAGTAAAATAAAAAAGATACCATTTGCTTACGGCCACCTCGGGATGGCATAAAGAACATCTTTGACAAGTTGGGTAATCTAGATTGTCAAAGTCCAAAGACCTCACTAACATGACTACCTAATAATGTTTAACAAACATCTCTGAATGAAGTAGTTGAGTGTAACCTAGGAAGCATTATGCTACAAGAGCTTAAACAAGCCTTAGACATTTTGGCTACTCAAGAGGATGAACTAGATGTAAAAAATAGAAAATCTCTATTCTCCTTAATGGTGTACCATGCACCTTTGCTTAGTGACTTTAAGACACATTCCATTGCCACATTTGATGGAATAAGTAACCTGCAAGATCACTTAGATTCTTTCAATGACACAATTGAGTTCCATCAATTTTCTAATTTAGCCAAATGTCATTGTCTATATCAGTTACACTCAATGGAGAAGCAAAAAAGTTATTCAAGAAACAACATGTTTATTCCATAACTTTTTTGAAATAGTTATCCATGCAATTCCTCAGATAATTCCATGCAATCAAGAGATTCCTTGTCCCAATTAGTCAACTAGGAAATATGCAACAAAAGAAGGACAAAACCTTGAAATTCTAGTTAGATTATTTCAGTGCTAAGCTCTCTAAAGTGGCCTATACTTTTGAAATCAATTTGAGTACTAATTACAAGTGGAGTCAATCCACAAACAAATTTTTGAAATGAACTATAAGCTGAAAAGTGTACATCTTTGGCTCACTTCCACAAAATGTTTGAAAAACATCTACGTATAGAAAGCTCCAAAGCCATACTGACTTAAAAGCTATGATTAGCACCGCTATGTCAAACTTATTCTTGGTAAGAAACTTTCTTTGTCTAGTAAACACTTATTCTCTTTTACAAAGATGATCTTGAGAGTTATTGAGCCTGAATTTGACGCATTGTTCTTGGTAAGAAACTTTCTTTAACTAGTATAAAATTATTCTCTTTGCCAACATTGTTAAATCTTGAGAAGCATTTTGCTAAGATTGTTAAATCTTGAGAGTTGTTTGGTGTGTGCCTCTAGTATTATCTAGAGAAAATTTTGTATTCCCATTATTGATTGATGATGGAGATTAGTGTTGCCCTAATTTTAACCTCTTTACACTAAGGGTTTTTCTCGGATATAAAATATTATATTATTATGGGTGAATATGTGATTACTTCTTGTCATGAAGCTTTATAGATTGTATATATATCATTGCCGTATTTGTTAGTCTTCTATTAATTTACATAAGAAGACAGAGAATGAATTATTCTGCATTGTGTGTTCTCTTTCAACAGTTTTTGCCTTCAACCTCAATCAATTTTTCGAAAGGATTTAGCTGGTGTTTCATGGCTCAAGGGCAGTGATAAATGTTCACGTTCCTTCCATGCTTGTGACAAAGTAAGATCTTCTCATTCTTGTATCAATTGTCCTGACGAAATGGTACTTTAATCATGGATCAAAGTATATTTAGGGATCATAGAGTTCAATTTTATAATAATCTTTATAATACCCCTCTTTCTAATACTAATTTGGACCTAATGGATACAATTATTTCTTCCTTGGTCACTGAAGATGACAATAAGACACTAGCGATTACTCTAACTGAATCTGAGATTAAAAGCGCTGCATTCTCTTTGGGTGCTATATTTAGCTACCCAGTTGGGATTTATTGCTTCATGGATTATCTTACCTTAGCAATGTGCCTTCATTCAAGTAAAAGACTACTCCAATAGTACCAGTATAGTTTCCGACATCCAACTTTTGGGAAAGAAAGCAAGGGGCTCTAACCTTGTTATTAAATTGGACATCA
>JAJEJH010000919.1:27897-96254 GCA_026122585.1 Anacardium occidentale | reverse complement strand
TCTCATTGATTGTTCAATCTTATTTGACCTTCGATCTATCTAGAGAACTTCATAACACATTTAGAGCAATCCTTGAAATGTTGTGGTCTTCAGAATTTGGACCAAAGCCTCTCGCCTTCTAACATACTTCATGTTTTTATTATCTCTTATCTATTCCTCTTTATATAAAACCAATGCATACCCAACCATATCAGTCAATCTTACAATGGAAAAGAAATATTATCATATATTTGTGTCAAATTTATCAAGTTATATAAATGAGGTTAGTGAATATGGTTTACGTTTCTAATCTTCAATGTTTAATGTTTAGGGATTATGACTTTTCAATGTTTAATATGTAGGATTAAGGATTTTGGTTTACCAATTATGATCCACAAGTTAGGAAGTTAAGCTTTATGCCATATACCATAGGGTTTACGATGTGGGGTATAAGATTTATGGTTTAAATTTTAAGATTTTATAGTAAATGGGTTTAGGGTTTCACTTTTCAATGTTTAGTGTTTATAAATTACATTTTATCGATATTTAGAGTTTAGGATTTAAGATTTAGGGTTATTATGTGTTTATGGTTTATAATTTACAGTTTATGGTTAATGTCTATTAATTATGATTTTTTACTATGTATATTTTATAATTTAGTGTTTAAGGTTTACTATTTATTATATATAGTTTTCTATTTCTAGAGTTTACAATTTAGAATGTAAGGTCTGTTGATTATCATTTCTTAATGTTTACAGTTTATGATTTACAATTTTTCATTCTATATAGTTTTAGATTTATTGTATAGGGTTCTAAAGTTTCCTATTATGTTTGGTTTAGAGTTTACCAAATTCATTTAACTCATTTGCTACTAAAATAACAACATATAGAACCTATACACTATACACTAACTATCAAAATATCAGTTAATCCCTACCAACTTATTAATCTAAATCCTATATGTGATAAATTTCACCCCTACCAATATATCAACATATCAATATACGTCTTATATATATATATAAAAGGTTCATTAAATCACATACATTTATCATTTCTATCACTAAATCTCATACCTCTTTAAAATGCAACAAAATTTAAGTTCGTATAAAAAATACATATAAATACCTAGATTAACAAATTTCTTCCTATGCTCTCAAACTTGCGATATTAGAATTTTATAACTAGGGGGAGAAGGAAACTTTGAGAGAATATTGCGTTTTCTATAGTTGATAATGGTGGGTTTATGTTAAAAATGAGAAGTTGCTAAGGGCAAAATAAGGATTTCATAGGTCAATTTCACTTAATCACTTAACTAGAAACCCCTTACTATACTGAAAAGTGACCAAAAACCCCTTAAAAATTGTATTTTTGGCCTATTAAAAAGTTTTGAAATATTCACTTAACACCCTCTTTCCCAACCCATGTCACCAAGCGTGATGCACGTATTGACTACAAATCATGCGTGATGACTTCACATTATAGGTACTAACTAAAACACTATGAATCCACTATTTTGAAGCTCTATTTCCATTAACTTAACATTTTCAGTTTCCTATGATATGATTCGAATTATAAATACTATCACATTCCACATATAATAATTAATTTTGGATGAAAATGTAGGACCAGAACTCCAACCTAATATTCAACTTAAATTCTCACCAAATAATTAATTTTCTTACACTATAACATATTCAATATAACAGACAACTATTTAGTCACAATTTTCGGCCATTTTAATCATTGAAATATATCGAAAATCACTTAAAATTGTCGACAATGATGGAATGTCTTGTTACACATGGATATTGCCTCTACCCATAAAATTCGACAATTACCTATGGCACCTACCCATGATCTACTTTCCAAATCATTGTTCAGTTATGTACATGCAGTACGCATGACACGGGTGGCTAGGTGTGCACAAAAAATGGCTAGATTTGTTTAACCTATAAAAAATTAGGATAATTTCATTTGAGAGGTTTAAAAATGGATTATTTTAATTAATTTCCCTAATGCACATTAGCTTTTACTATTAATGATTTAAAAGTACTTTTGATTCAAAGATCTTACACAGTTTTTTTTTTTTTATGTCCCAAGCGAAAACTCAATAAAAATGAAAATGGCAGAGTGAAAAATGAAAAACAGTTTGAGTAGATTCATCACTGCTGGCCACCAAATCCACTATTGAGTGCATAAATACAACTTCTAGCAATCAACTATAAAACTACCGTTTAAATGGCAGGAACTACCATAAAAGGCCCAGTAGATCTGCACGCTCTTCTAGGGCTGGATTCGAAGCGAATATGTTCAAGCTCGTTTTTGAGCTCGCTTCGTTCGCCAGCGAAACGACACAGGCCTCACGCGAATACGAGTATGCGGAACAAATATTCGGTTTGAACGAATGTGAGCCCGAACCATTTAACAAATAGTTCGGTTTAAACCGAACTGTTCGTTATGTAAAACGCACCCACCCTTCTGATGTCTGAGACTTCCTTCTTCCTTCCTTTCTTCCGTCTTTCCTTCTCCTAGTTGTCGGTCTCGCTCGTGTAGGTAGTCAATTGAGGCAAAGGCAAAGCATACGCATGCGCACCCATTCCCGTATTTGGCTAGTCTCGTCTCCGTTGTCTCCTCCTGCTCTCCGTGACTCCATCCCATCCCAGTCGTTTTCTGACTGTCAGTAGCCGCAACAAAGAAGAAATTGTGCTACTTGTTGCCAAATATGGCCGAACGAACATGTTCGTTTATTCCAGATGACGAACATGTTCGTTCAGCATCTACAGTTGCAAGCCAGCGCACGAATCCAGACCTTTTTCGTTCACCCAAACACAAATCACGAACACCGACCGATCTTGTTCGTCGAACTCGAGCCGAACACGAGCAGCGCCCAGAAAACGAACGAAGCGAACACGAACATACTCTCGTTCATGTTCAATTCGCTTCGTATCCAGCCCTATTCTCTTCTTTTAAAGCATAAAACAGAGTTTATATTCTTTCAATCATCTAAATATGTTGGATCGTATTTTTACTTTCATAAATGAATTAAAACCAGTCTCACTGATGATAGTGACTCAAGTGGTGTATGCATCAGGAACTGTATTGTACAAAGCAGCAGTTAATAATGGAATGAGCTTCACCATCATTGTTGTTCATAGATTCGTTTTCTCCACAGCTATTATGGTCCCTATTGCTTTCTTTGTTGAAAGGTTTGCACATTTTTTTCAACAATTTGTTTCCTTTCTCTTGGATGCTCTAATTTGCTTCTTTTTCTTTTTCTTTGGCTAAAGATATGGAAACTCAATTGAATGTTTCATTTCAAAAGTATAAATTCTTTCCATTTAAGTTTTACTTACGAAACTTAGGTTTAATTATAAAATTTAAAATAAAATTTTAACTTTTTTTTTTTTTCATAATCAAAATCGATCTTCTTGACGGTCAATTAGAATATTAAGTAACAGTTAGAAAATGAAATCACTGCAAGGGAACCTTGATATGCTATTTATATATCAATTAGAATATGACAAAATTTTGTCTTCACAAAGAAGTGAAGGTTCTATTTTATTGCTTATTGAACTAAAATGTTTATAAAATGGTTTTGCAGAAAGACAAGACCAAAACTAAATTTGACGATACTTTTTCAAGCTTTCCTCTATAGCTTCTTTAGGTAAGTCATCATACCTATGGTGAAGTGAAATCAAGATATAGAAGACAGCGAATAGCTAACAAATATATAGACAAAATTTGGCAATATGTATATCTATTTGAAATTCTAACTATTTAATTGCGGGGGAACACTCTTATCAATTTTTTTACCTGGAGAGCATGGTCTTAACATCTGCAACATTTGCAGCAGTCATGACAATCCTTGCTCCGGCTGTCACTTTTATTTTGGTTATTTGTTTTGGGTACGCAATTCACCACTTCTTATTTTTCTACAGCCCGATAGAGAATTGATCATCGTCCAAAATCAATATTAATTTCGCCATTGGCCCTCTCTCATTAACATATAATCAACGGAAATTAGGACCATCACAGATGTATTTTCCAAAATGGTATGATTGCCTTCGAATTAAAAAATGCAATATTGGCATCCTCTGTCAATTATTCCAATGTACTTTGTTAAGATTGTTATCTACGAATAGATAAAATTATGAAAAAATTTACATACCTCATTAATTTTCAAATATGCTCTCAGTAGAAACATGTATACCTTCTAGACTAAAATAAAATTTAAATCATTTATAAATCAACTAATGGAACCCAAAAGTACTGATCTGGGTTTGTTGTTGTCAAATCTGTGGCAGATTAGAGAAGGTAGCTGGAATATGGACGCGGGCTGGAAAGGCGAAAGTGGTGAGAACCTTAATCGGAATAGTTGGGGCGATGGTCCTCACATTCTGCAAGGAGTTGAGATTAAAATTTGGTCAACAAATATAAACCTTGTGCACCAAGGTGTTTCAAAGGTATACCATTCAGAATCTACAGTTAAAATCCAAGTCGGCTGTTTGTTGTCTGTGGGATGTTGCTTCTTGTCTGGTATGTGGTTGATCATTCAGGTAAACTTTGCCTTTAGTTTTTTTTTTTTTTTTCGGCCCCTGTACATTTGGGACGCACTTGCTGGAAAAATTCAACTTATTTTTAGAAGTCGAACATTTTCATCTAATAAATTTACGAGTTGTATATTTACAGGCTAAAATGAGTGAAAAATACCCATGTAGTTACTCAAACATAGCTTTGATCTCTCTATTGGCAACAGTCGAGTAGGTTGTTTTTGCACTTTGCCAGAAAAAGCGAGGCAAACACATAATCTCAAGGACTTCCCAATAATCGGAATCGTTTAATATCCTGAAAAAACTAAAAAGGTTTGATTCAGTTAGATTGAAATCTTGTAAGAATAACGCCTATAAAACCTTAATTCTAAATTAATTAAATAATTAATAAAAAAAAAAAAGGGCAAAACTGGAGGACCCGTCAAATTTGATGCACAATTGCTCCTGTTTCCGCCACGGCGGGTGCTTTCTGGAATGGAGACATTTCACGTGCTTGCGCGCTAATTTCCATTCTTCGTTTGCTGGCGTGTTGACCCGGGCGCTTGCTTGATTTTATTTGTCTTCTTGCGCCTGATTTTCTTTGCCTTGCAGAGGACATTTGTCTTCTTTCGTGTTGGAAGCCTTGCATAATTTTTCGCTCGTTTTGTCTTCTTGTGTTGACTTGACGCCGCCTTCTTATTATTCTTTTATTTTTTTTACTTCCTTCTATTTCTTTTATTCTTCCTCGAACTTTTTGTTGAACTTTCTGACACCTCCGACAATTCATCCAAACTCTTTGATAGTTCCTCTAAAATCTTGGGCAACATATTCGAAACCTCCGTTAATGCATTTGCATCCTTCAGTTTAAATTCTTTCAAATTCCTTTGAAACCGAACTCCCTTGCAGTTGAATTTGAATAATTTCAAGCTTAAGTTTGCATGATCATTCTTCTCTAATAATTCGAACATTTTGATGTATACTATTCCAACAATGTTTCCTTTCCCCTTTTAATTATTGTTCTTGTACTTAAGCATTCCAGAAGCTAAAACGAATTCTTTAAACTTGATCCAGATCTTACTCAGTCTATATAATATAAAAACTAAGTCTACAAAATCCTAACCTTTCTTTATCAAGTGTTATGGTCTCCTGTGTGCAGGAATATGGTGTTGACATCATCACTGGCTTTACAATTTGTTGAGTAGGCGACATGCACGGTGGCTTGCTTTTATTGAAACTTTTCCATATGTCATCATGTATGAGTACGGTAAGAGAACTGTATTGGTTGATGAATTTCCTGTAGGTATGTGCTAATCTCTATTCATGATACCATATTATTAGGATTTGCGTCCGCTAAAGAATATTTTGTTGATAAATCAAATTTGGGTATCGTGAATGATGCATTTGAGCTAGGGTTAGATTCGAATCGAATATATTTAAATTTATTTTTAAATTTGATTTGAATAAACCTAAAATGAACTATTTAAATCTAAATATGAATACAAAATCGAACTATAGTTTTAAAAATCAGTGAACACAAACCAGAATATGAATTGTATGAACCGAACACAAACATAAACTTAAACTTAAATTAAAAATTTTTTAATTATAATTTTTAATAAAATATAAATACGAATTATACGAATCAAACACAAATATGAGTCAAATATAAACTAAATTATACGAACTCGAATTTTACCATAAACAAATTGAATAAATACGAATTTAAATACGAACTGAATCATAATAAATTAATCATAATACAAATATATATATATGTTTATATTTAGTTCGATTTGAATCTAACTCTAATTTGAGCTTCGTGTATTAGAAAGTAATGTTAGGCATAACGAGAACTTATTTAGATAAAATCATTTGTGTGTACGTAATTACATTATGAAGAATAAATGCTCCTTGCATAACTTGTCTGTGAACCTCGGGAAAAGTTTAATGAAACCATTTGTTGTGCATAAACATTAATTCTACATGTGGGTAGTGTTTTAAACATGAGGCATACTTGGTTAGAGAACAATAATTGTGCATGCATACACATTTTGCACTTGATAAATATAGTAGGCATGATGACGTTTGTTTTAAGAAAACAGGTTATGTATGTCTAAATATTCATTGTGGGATTTGTTTGTGGAAAGTGTTCATGTGGAAGATTTAATTGTGGTTAATTTTAATTTGCATAGAATTCTCCACAAATAGCATAAACATTTCTTATGGATTCATATGAGAAATTATCTAAATGATAGAGCCTATGAAACTGATAAAACATGTGGATAGGATGAGTATATGATTTTGTTGTATTCATTGAATATCTCTTTCATAGACATTTCTAGCGCACCTTGGAGTGATTTATCAGCAATTGTGCCAATTGATTTGTCAACAATAAAAGGGAGTAGGGATTTGATATGTGCTAATATTTGTAGGTATTTAAAAATGTCACTGTTATGTTCAGTGACAAAACCACTGATAAAATTATTATGGCTGGTTGAGCAATTAGAGTGAAAAGGCACACTCATGACAGAGCCCATGAGCTGAGTATGGTCTTAATTCTAATATTGGAATTACTAATAACTTTCCCTTTGATGCAAGTTCTAATTCGAAGATGAATCGTCTTGAGAGGGAGGTATTGATATAATATGGCCTAGGCAAGGTTTGGGTTAAGTTTTGAAGGATCTATTTCAGCTTCCAAAAGGGTCAAGTACAATGAACAATAATCAAAAGGGGTAGGTCAGTATTGTTCGGATTTGTATTTGTCAAGATATTCAAGTCATTGGAGGAGAATTCGGTTTCAAGGGAATTGAATTGAAGGGTTCAAATGCACCGATGGAGGTTCAAAAGATGTTGTCGAAGGTTTCACAGGAACTATTGAAGCCTTCGGATGAATTGCAAAAAGTGTCAGAAAATTCGACAAAGAATTCAAATAAGAAGAGAAGGAAAAAAAAAGGAAGAAAAAAAATAAAAGAAGAATAATAAGAAGGCATCACGTCAGCACAAGAAGACAAAATGCAAGGAAAATTCAGCTTGGCTTCCAATGCGGAAGAAGACAATTTCCCACGCAAAAAAAATCAAGCCCAAGAAGACAAACAAAGTCGAGCAAGCACCCAGTCAACACGCCAGCAAACAAAGACTGGAAATTAACGTGCAAGCGCTTGAAATGTCTTTCCATTCCAGGGAGCACCCGCCGCTGCTGGAAATGGAACAATCGTGCGTCAAAATTGTGGCGTCCTCCAGTTTTGCAATTTATTAGTTTTTAGTTGTTTTAATTAATTATTTAATTAATTAAACATTTAATTAATTTTGTAATCAGTTTTAAATTAGGTCTTAATTAGTCTTTAATCCTAATTAATTTAGGATTTTAAACCCTACTATAAATAGGGCCTTGTATTATTTTAATAAACAACTTTGCTAATGAATATTTGGGTTTAAATGAATCAAATTGTACTCTTTTTTAAAAGTATTTATCCTTTCTATTCAGAATTAAATTAAACAAGATTCTATATGAATTAATCATTCTGAAGGTTTTAACCAAGGTTGGGGTTTAATAAATTTAGTTTCTATAGAATTTTAATATAATAGATCTAGAGTTAGCGTTTTGTAGGCTTTCTTTCTATAGAATTTTAATTTGATAGAAACATCATCTCCTTAGCGTATCTTGATGATTCCTTAGTCTCCTTGGGGAATACATCTTTATAGACCTACACAAGAGATTTAGAGACACTAGGCAATATTGAAAGTTTTTTTACGTGAACTAACATTAATTATAATTTTGGTTTAATAAAATCAGATAATTAAATGATCAAATACCAGTTTACAGATGAACTTAAGTAATCAATAAATATAAGCTCAATACATTAAAAGGTAATGATCTGGGTAGACAACATTAATATGGATCATAAGGTTTATTGAATTTTTAATGGGAGGATCCATTGACCTATTATATATATTGGTTCAGTTCATTTCTCAAAACCTAATAGATATAGCTTCACCAATTAAAAGTTGTTATAAAGAGAGGTTTCAGGGGCAAAAGACCATCCATTTCATTACAGGTATTTTTAGTATCGCTATATATTCATATTACATAAAATTTCAGATAATCTTATAAACCCTAATTAATAATTTTATTCAATATTTTATAATTTATGCGTAGATCCTGGGAAATAGAATTAAATGTTATTTATTTAGTTCATCCAAATTAAATTTTACTTGTGATATCAGAGCAAAACGTATCAAATTATAAAATCTTTAAAAATTCATAACTAAAATCAAGATTTAAAAAAAATTGATTTTAGCATTGACATCAAGTATTTGAGTTAACATTTAAAAATTCAAAGCTAGGATGAAAACTTTTGAATTAGGGTTTTCTTGAAACTCCAACTAAAATTTATTTAAATGAATTTTGGAATTGAAATTAGGGTTGGAAATTTAATTCCAAATTTAGGGTTTTCAATTCAAAAATCAAATCTTAGAATTAAGGATCATACTCTGAAATTATAAAAACTTCAAATTGAACCTTGGTTAAGGAAAACAAAGGATTGAATTTCAATTTGAAGTGTTATTGCTCAATTTAAAAAAATGATAATAATAATAAATCTTTGGTTGAGCCTTGAATTGTCGCCACAAGCAGCTTCTCTTGTTTTGTTGCATTTCATGGCGAATCTAGAGATGATGCCACTCCCTATGACATTATAGTGTCTGCTGCTATATATTACTGTGAGCCAATTACATATATATATATACCGAAATATATCTTTAATATATAGCAGTAGACCCTACACTGACTACTTATTGAAAATATGCGGAAGCTAGATTATAAATGTGTGATGGAAAACTAAAACCCACTGTACAGTATCCTAAAATAAAACTCATGTTTACTATATAATAATAAAATCTGAAAACGTAGAAGATATTGTACATTCCAAATGCATGAGCAATACAAAGCATGCGAGCCATAAACATGCTATATGTTGAAAACTAGACATATATACATACATATATAACTGAAAACTCGGGTAAAAACCCGTTCAAGCCATATCCCACACTCCAGTTATCTCGTGCTCTAATCTTAGCTCTCCAAAACACCA
The DNA here is from genome assembly GCA_026122585.1 of Anacardium occidentale. Lineage (NCBI taxonomy): Eukaryota > Viridiplantae > Streptophyta > Magnoliopsida > Sapindales > Anacardiaceae > Anacardium > Anacardium occidentale. Next base: position 86,653 of record JAJEJH010000919.1, on the reverse strand, counting down.
ACCTGCAAGAAAGGAAACTAAGGGAAATGAGTGACAAGTCACTCAATAAACATCTCCTACCTCTACCCTCGGGTAGGCTCTAGACTAAGCTACTGACTGGCTAACTGCTATCTAAATGAACTTAACTAAGTTCTTGATAGTCTAATAGCTTCTTCTTATCCTTTTTTAGCATTTATAAAATTCTTGCTTTTCTTATTAATTCTGAGACTTAGAGTACTCTTAGGATTAGCTATACTCTTTTATTTCTTTATTTCTGACGTATATCATGCAATTTAATCTTTCTTTTATTTCTTATATTACATGTTTCTAGTTTTACTGTCTGTATACTTTTCCATGTCATGTAATTGGTATCATGGTATGTTGAAATCATGCTATTTGCCTTTGAGCCTGTTTACTGAAAACATGTTTATGAAAAATGTTATTAGGATCTGAAGATCCAAAACACTGAAAAACTGAATAAAACTGTTTTTGAAATCTTTGTATCCGAAGATACCTATTATACTGATCAGACTTATGAATATAGAGATTTGGCATCTTGACCATGTAGGCTAAACTATACCAGTGAAATGCCAGTAAGTTGAAATGTCCTACCATACCAGTTTTCGGACCAGTAAGCTGAAATCTAATCAATCTGATCAAATTCAAAAAGCTGAAATCCCACAGATACCCCCTCAAATTCACCCTTACTAACTAACCCGGACATCAGACCTTAATATTGAAAACTGATACAAACGGATCCCTTGATCTCTTGTCTGAAAACATTATTTAGCATGTTATGCTGAATGATGCTATTCTTGCATGTTATCTTATTAATTCTCTTTTCTTTCTGATTATTGTTTAACTTACTGTTGTATTGTTTCTGTAACTTATTAAGCTCATTAATAAGTTCTGTCTTCTATTATGTTTCTGTCAGCTTGTCTCTATTTTTCCTGTTTCTATTCTCTTTCTGTTTCTGTCTTTATTTCTGTTTTCTAATTGTAACCTATCCCTAGATTACGCTATTTAAGTCTGTTGATGAGTTTCTTGTACTGTAGTGAGATTAAAGTGTGATTCTGGAAAATATCTTATTCTTTTTTTTTCTTATTCTTTTCTTTATTACTGAAATTTGATTGAGAAATGAGGGAGTTTTTCATTTTCACTAGGTGCACGGGTGTGCATAAGCTTGCATGGGCCGTGTGTCAGTCGTGCAGCCCAACCGTGCTAGGTTCTGGAATTCCAGTTTAATTCTCACACTTGGCTCACGTACGGTCGTATCCCTCAGGCGTACAGTCGTGACCCTCTCTAAAAGCTAATCATGTATGACTCACAATACGACCGTGATCTTGCTAAAACCAGAATGTACGGGTGTACGTGCACGGATACACAGGTATGCATCTTGCCCTATTTCGACACCCACAACGAAAACCCGCAAGATCACTACCAAACTCAACTCAAAATTCCTCAAACTCCAATCAAACATACAAGCATGCAATATACACTGCTATTAAACTAAAAACATGCATCAATCACTGAAATAACCCAACCAAGAAAACACAAACCCATAGAAACAAGAAAAAGGTAAGGGGATACTTACCTGGAGCTGCTAATGACTTCTATCTCTCTATCTATAGTTGAAACTTAGCTGGATTGGTTGCTAAAGCTAACTAATTTTTCTCTTTAAAGATTAGGGTTAGTTGGAGAGAAAGGAAAGGGAAAAGCTAGTTGAAACTGGTGGAGAGAAAAAATTTGACTTTATATACCAACATGCATGTACAGACGTGCAGTAAACATGCACGGGCGTGTATGGCGAAAAAAGGATGTACGGGTGTGTGTCCAAAGATGCACGGTCGTGCTTCTTCTGTAAGCTTCATATAAAGCCAACAAAAGGTCAACTACCCTCCCATCTCATTGAAATTGATTCCTAACTGAGAAATCTCTCTTCTAACCCTGATTCAAGGCCTAGAAAGATTATTCTAACCTTAAGATATTATAGACATCGATGACATGCACGAGGTGTTCTGTCTAGATTTGCATGAAAATTCACCATGAAATTTTGTCTTCTGCCATGACTTTTCGATATTAATATAATGATGGAATCGCTTGGAAATTAGCTAGAGTAAGTCGATAAACATTGTCGCAACATATGGAACTATATTGAGCAAGTCATCATCATTGCAAGTTCAACCTAGGGTTAGGGTTTATGTTAGAAAAACTCGTATATCTGACCCAAATAGCTACCCATTTAAACCCAACCCAATTAGAGTTAACAGATTGGAACGAACATTAGACTAGTTGATTTGATCGAACCTAAAAGCGTAAGGTTCATACGCACAAATGAAAGGATGACATGTGCAAGCGTGTGGCTGTAAAGGAAAACACATGGAATTTTTATGACACACGCAAGCATGTGTCACAATATTGGCATACGTGCTAGTACTTGTCATAATATTGGTGTGCATGCTAACACATGAAAGGAGATTATCGGGCAAAGAAACCCATAGAAGAACTTGGAGATGCATTCTCATGCATGGGACATTACAAATGGCACGTTTAAGCATATGGATATGTTTTGAAAGTGCATAGAAAAGTTATTTTAGCTCGTAGGAGTACGTGTAATTATCTTGTAAAGTGTTAAGGCATGTGCAACAATCTGACATTGATGGGTCACAATTGTTGGCTTTATATGGTGCATAATATGGTTTTGACTTACCTTAAAATGCATACATGGAACATATGCTTAAAAGGCTTAATATGCAGAATTGTAAGACACTGACATGTCCATTAAGAAATGAGATAACTTAAGTGTCAAACATTATGTAAAGAATGAGATTGAAAGGAATCCGCATGAAATGTCCCTTATAATAGCATTATTGGAAGCTTGATGAATACATAATTATGCATGAGTTTGATGTATAACTTTTGCATGTGAGATTCTAAATGGAAACCCATAAATCTAAATTTTATTATTAGCTTAAGATTTTAAGAGGTAATGAATATTTGCAAAAGATAAATATGTTTTAGTGGATGTAAAGATAATGAAAATACATTTTAGATATATTATTATACTTGTTACAGGGGCTATGTTTTAAAAAATTGTTAAATAGTCATCAAGAGTATTTTCATCCTTTGACAATTGAATTGGGAGTATGCTATGGGGTAACTTCTCAAGTTTTGTGATTGAAGGATTATATTTTAGACTACTTGATATTGAACTTATTTACTATGATATTAATGCAATTAAATGAAATATCACCAATGGATTAAGACTTTATTGAAATCAAATATCTTACGGTCAAAAATCTCATAAAAATAAAGACATTAAAGGAGAATACATAGATATAGAGTTGATGTAAGTTAATCCCTAATCAAAGGAAAAAGACCTATGATCTATAAAATCATATTGAATACATAGGGTGTTTAGGGTCTCTTAATATTTAAGATTAGTTGGAGTTTTATAACTTATTGTCTTACTGATAGTTATTTTTTTTCTTTAATCATTGAATTGATATATTTTTATCATGATTATATGGTTTCATTTACTTGTTTATATGGACATATATGTGCATATATATATGGTTATGATATAACATGAGTCTGAAGAATATAGTTTCTCTTAAGTATAACAGTTGTATGGGCAAGTTTCATGATATCGCAAATAAAGTTGAAACATATTGGTTTTATTGGAAGCAAAAGGATTTTTCTTGTTTCTGTTGAAACATGCAAATTAAAGAGGAATCATGGATTGATATAGACATAACACTATTTGAGATTATATGGTTAAGTGTTATTTATATCATACTTCTAAATCTGATCCGTATTGATGTGATTTATTAGTAATTATGATTATGAACAATCTTGTGTTAATGAAAGACGTAAATAATATCATGATTCGTTATTGGTAATCATATTAATTAGATTTTTAAATATAGTGTAATTTTATCTTTTGACTATTTTGCTTTCTTAAAATAATGGTCACTTTAAAATTATAATGTTGGTTACCTAGGAGTCAAACATTGTTTTATTGTTTTCTTAATAATAAAATAAATAAATAAATTACTATTGCCCAAGTGGGAGAATATTAGAAAATCTCCTTATATTGGCTAACATTAATTATAATTTTGGTTGAATAAAATCGGGTAATTGAATAATCCAATGTCAGTTTGCAGATGAGTTTAAGTGATTCATAAAAATAAACCTAATACACTAAAAGGTAATGATCTAAGTAGACAATATTAGTATGGGTCTTAAGGTTTATTACATCTTTGATAGGAGAATCCATTGACCTATTATATATATTAGTTAGGTCATTTCCCGAAAACCTAAAGGATAGAGCTTCAGCTTTTAAAAGTTGTCATAAAGGGAGATTCTAGGGGTAGAAGACCAGTCACTTCATTACAAGCTTTTTTAGTATCGCTATAGATTCATATTGCGTGGAATTTCAAGTATTCTTATAAACTCAAAATTAATAATTTTACTTAGTATTTTATAATCTAAGCGTAGATCCTGGGAAATAGGATTAAATGTTATTTATTTAGTTCATGCAAATCAAATTTTATAGGTAACACATAATTAGTTTCATTAGGGTTAGGAAACATAAGTTGTTTAGCCACTAAAGCTTTGTCAACCTCGCTTCCTTTTTCTTTTTTCTCATCCTCTCTAGTGTTTGCACTTTTATCGGTGTTTATATTCAATTGATTTCACTTGTCTTAGTGTTTTTGCTCAAGATGTTTTCACTCATCCTAGTGTTTTCACTCAATATGTTTTCACTCACACTTGTGTTTACACTATTCTCTTTAGTATTTTCACTTAAAGTGTACTCATTTTGGTCTTGTGTTCTTTTCACTCTTATCAACTCTTTTGATTCTCATTTGATCTTCAAAGACTTTTTCGGTGTCAAAGGTGTAAGAGTTATTTTTCTTACATCTTTCATAAAGAAGTATCTATTTTTAGCCACACTATAAGTAACTTTCGAATCATGTTGTCATGATCTACCCAACAATATATGATTTGTTTGTAATGGTTTTACATCACAAAGAATTTCATCATTATATGGCCCCAAGATGAAAGAAACTAAACTTGCCTATTTGCCTCGACCCCTCTATACTTATTCAATCCTTGTAGTTTATAAGGTCTAGGATGTTTTCGCATAGACAACCACAATTTTTGCACCATAATAGTACTCGCTACGTTAACACAATTCTCTCTATCTATAGCCATACTATACACCTAACCATTAACAAGATAACGAGTACAAAAATACTTTCTTGTTGCTACTTGGGCTCATTTGATTTGCATTGTGTATTAGGTTCATACTTAGTAACTATGTACTTTTTCTCAGCCAGACATTTAACTCCCTTATCCTTACACCATATTTATTACCTTTTAAACTCAAACCTATCATCCTCTTCATCTTTAGATCATTCCTCCTAATAGTGTCTATGGCCTCCACAATGCCTATCACCTCTAATAGATCTACTTCTCACAAAATCGACTTCAAGATAATAATTTAGGTATAGCCTTACTTGACCTCCTATGATCTCTTCTAGGGGTTGTTCTCCTATACTCTTCCTTACTAACTTCTCTATTGCATCCTTTATGATAGTGATTAAGGATATGTGACCTCCTTAGCAAGCTTATTAATTCCCCTTAAGTCTCCATAGGTCTCTCCTCCTTTCTCCTTCTAGAGGTTACTAGTTGATCCAACCAAGCCAAAACATAATTAGTAAATCTTATGATTGGCAATTTCATCTTTTTCTCCTCTAAGTAATTGTGATAACCAAAGATAAGTTCTAGTGTTGTTTCCTACTCTAGATTGGCTTTAACTTCAAATGAAGGTATTTTCATTAAAGAAATTTTTTTAACACAAAAACTAAAGCACATACAAAAATAAAACCTCGCAAGTGTTTCACTTTAAGGTGTTTTGCTCAACGCTCAAAATACCTCACAAGTGTATACAATCAATCACTCAATTTAACCTTACAAATACTCCAAATTGCTCTTTCGAACTGAACTCAACTCAAACAAAAATTAATAGCTTATAAGTTAAAAGTAAGAATTAGAATTCACTAGGCAAAAATTCAATAGGATAGAATTAAGCAAATTCTTAGGTTAGAACAAATGCTAAGTTGAATCCAATGAAAGCACAACAAAATTATAATGTATGGCGTATGAAAAAAATTCGAATGACATTTTCATGGTGTATGAAATTTTCGAACAAGATAGATAGATAGATAGATAGATAGATAGATAGATCTTCTAACAACAATCTAGTAGCCAATCAAAATATTTTCGGTTTTTTCTCCCTTTTTTTTTGCTATTGTATTTTTTTTGTAAAGTAATTTCCTTTTCAATGTGTAACAAGTAATCACACCTTTTTATTTTTTTTCTCCAAACAAATTCAATCAACAATGCGACAAGGTGTCATTTCGACATGGATAAAATTTTCAATTTATACACACACACATGACACGACAAATAAGCAAATATCAATATGAATACAAACAACGAAAAAACACTAAAACATAGACTAGATTTTTTTTTTCATGGAACAAAACAAGAAAACAAAGATAATGAAACAAACACAAAACAAACGATGCATTAAAACAAATACAAGGACAATAATATTATTCTGGGTTTTTTTTATAGATAAACAAAACAAAAAATCAAATAAAATTAAAATGATAGAAAAAACTAACTATGATCAATAACCATTCAACAAAGCCAAAGTTCAGTCACCAAACATAAATGCATTCAACATTTCCAACTCAAAACAACACACAACATTGACTTGGAACTCAATGGAATAGGCAAGGATGAGAAGCAAGTATAAAGGAACTTCTATCGACTTGTTTTAATCACCACCAATCCTTCCTTGTTGTGTGATTGGATAAAAATGAATATTGAAATTCAAGAACCACCAAATATCAAGGAGTTTCAATGGGGAAAAAAAGCTTAAAGCTTTTTGAATAATGTTTTCTTAAATTTCATCCAAAAGTGTTTCGTACATGAGTGAGAAAAGTTTATATAGGTATTTACATGCAAGAGAAATAATAAAAATACCCTTAGTGCAAATTAGGAAAAAGAAATAGAAGAAAGAAATAAAAAATAACAAAATTGCAAAAATTGCTATAGTGTATGGGCAGCCGCTAGGGCACTTGCATGCACGAATGTGTGTTCGAGCAAAACGGGGGCACCATAGTGGCACAAATGCACATAAGATAGAAAGTAGGTGCCACCACATGGCACTGTGCAACACATGCAAATGCTTTTTAGGCCTCTTAGGCAATGCAACATGGTGCCATAGTGGGCGGCTTCTGTTCTCCTTGCCTTTTTTGGCTCGTTTGTGCTCTTTTGAGGCTCGATTCACCACGAGTCACTTTTACGCCTTCTCGAGGATATTTTGGGGTGTTTAAGACTTCCAAAAACATTAACAAAGTTATTCCAAAACCAATATAGGGGATAAGAAAGTATCCTAATCCATCAAGCAAGTTAAATATTGAGAACCAACATTCATATCAAACTAGAGTATTACTCTGATGCCACCTGATATGATCCTATATATCAAAGACTGTTGCATAATTTAAATCGTTTAATATCCCAAAAAAGCTAAAAAGTTTTGATTTGACCATATTAAAATTTTGTAGGAACAAAACCTATAAAACCTCAATCTTAGATCTATCATATTAAAATCCTATGAAAACTGAATTTATAGAACTCTAACCTTGCTTAAAACTATAAGAGTGACTAATTCATATGGAGTCTTGTTTAATTCAATTCTAAACAAAATGGATAAATTATCTTAGAAAAAAACATAATTTGATTTAGTCAAACCTAAATATTCATTGTTAAAGTTGTTTTTGAAAATCATACAAGGCCCTATTTATAGTGGGTTAAAAATCCTAAATTAACTAGGATTTAAAATTAATTAAAAAAACTAAAATCTAATAAAACGCAAAACTGGAGGACGCGTAATTTTGACGCACAATTGCTCCTATTCCTGCCACGTGCTTGCGGGCAATTTTCCCTTCTTTGTTTGCTGGAATGTTGACTGGGCGCTTGCCTGATTTTATTTGTCTTCTTCCGCTCCGCTTGATTTTATTTGCATTGCATGGGAAATTTGTCTTTTTGCGCGTTGGAAGCGGCCATGACGCCTTCTCGTTTTTCTTCTTATATTTCTTTTTTCCTACTTTTCTTTTCTTCTTCCTCGAATTCTTTGTCAAGTTTTCTGACACTTTCGACGATTCATCAGAAGTCTTCGATAGTTCCTCTGAAACCTTCAACAACGTCTTTGGTACCTCCGTTGATGCATTTGAACCTTTCAATTCGAATTCTTCATATTCTTCCAAAGCCGAACTCTCTTGCAATGGAACTAAGTTGAGTACATGAAAGATAGCATTACAATAATGTTAATATTTAAAAGAGAAATTAGTGTATAATACACAATGTATAATTAAAAGTTGAGTATCAGAAATTTTATAAAGGGTGAATACGACCAAAAAAAAAAAGTAGAGTACTAATTTCTTTTAAGGGGGCATGGAAGAGGACATGAGATCTATTTTTTTGTTCTAACTTTCACGATTAAGGAGGAGCCTATGTCCCTTTGCTTTGTATGGTAGATCCAGCTTTGAATAATTTTTATGAACTTATAAATATTCATGAGCCACGGTAAAATTTGTGTTATTTTCTTCCTCTAGGCTTAATAGCTCTACCGTATGAATTCAAGCTTAATAGTAAATGAGTGTATGACATAACAATATCATTCTTCTTTTGAATTCATTCTCTGTATTACGATCGCAGCGGACAGGGAAAAAAAAAAAACAAAATGTAATTCCAAAAATAATTCGGCTTTGCAAGAACAGTACCGGTCTACTAAAAAAGTTTGCACAGTTTCCTTTTCTTGCATCAGGTCCTTATTCTGATATAACTCTTATAAAAAGTTAGCATAACTTTCTATTAGGTCATCATCTGTCAAAGAAGATAATTTTCTATTTTTATTTTTTTATGTCTGTTAATTGTTTGTTAACAGTTCCTATTTTTCAGCCATGGTTATAACTCTGGTTTATGCAGATATTTTCATTTAATCACGTTATTATGTGATTATATTTACTTTCGTAGATAAAACTTGTCTGAAAAATGACATTATTTTTGTTCATATATGATTCGGCTATGAAAGGGACAGTTGTGCTGTTTTGTTGTATATTTGTCAAATTTGTGGCTTTGCTTGAGCTGTTTAGATAACGAGATCAGATGGGTTATGCGTTCTCTACAAGTTTAGAAACTCAGAGGACCAGCCAAGTTGTGAACTTTCTTCAAGTTTGAAGCTTTTATAATGTTTGGTTCTCTAGAAATGGGTCTAAAATTTCAAGTGTTTGTGCTGTGTCTTTCAACCCAGTTTTCTATCATAGCAGCTACAACTAACTCGGATGATGGTGAGTTTTTTTTGCTTTGTTGATTTGTAATTGAAGGATATTTGATGTATGTGATGTTTTAGCGTAGTTATGTTGAAAAATAAAGATTCAGTGACTGTAAATGAATCATCAAATTGAGGATCTGGAGATCATTTTTTGTTTAGAGTTGACAGATACTCTGCCTGTTATGTTATTAACTGCAGAATGATATCCAATTTTCAATCTAATCTTTTGTCAGAATTACATATGCTGGTAGTTATATGAGCACTATCTAGGACTAGGAAATACTTGGATGAACCTGTAAAGAGAGTCAGCCTATGTTTAATTCTCTTTCTAATTACGTTCAAGAAGATACTTTCGGTTTCAGAAACATAGTTTGATTTACGACCCAAAACACTTAACCAGTCTTGTTTATCCTTTTCAAGAGATTGTGATACTCATTCATACCCAAATCTATCTCCTGTTTTGTTGATATGAGATTTGTTTAGAGTGTTACACTGATGTTCTCAGCATGTTAGTAATTTTTCTTTTGTTTCCTGGATTTTGATGCAGCTTCTGCTCTAAATTCTCTCAAGGGTATCTGGAAGAATTTCCCACCTAGTTGGGGGGACTCAGATCCTTGTGAAAGTTGGGAAGGAATTCGGTGCAAGAACTCACTTGTGATTTCCATGTAAAGTTTTTAGCAAGTTTTCTAACATGCTGAATCCTTATAGATAAGTCAAACTTCCAGCCTTTCAAAGCTAAACTACTTTGTCTTTCAGAACATTACCAAGCATGGGACTGTCAGGAAATCTACCCGGAGACATCACAACTTTATCAGAATTACAAATTCTGTATGTCTTCTATCTGCATTTTCACTATCATTCATTTCTTTTACAAAGCTAATGATATTCTGAACAGAGAAAAATATCTGGATTTTGATTATATGAACTTTTGATGCAGGGATTTATCCTACAACAGGGATCTGACAGGATCTCTTCCAGCAAACATTGGGGATTTGAAGAATCTAACAAGCTTGTAAGGAGATAAATTTTGTCAAACCATTATCTGATAGGAACTTCTGTGGTTAGAGTCCTCATTACGTATATGGTTTTTTTATTTTCTTGCCAGAATCTTGGTGGGATGCGGTTTGTCTGGGCCAATTCCTGACTCAATTGGAAATCTATCTAAGCTGGTCTATCTGTAAGATTATTCAGATCTAGTATATGAATATCTCATCAAAGGTTTACAGCTTACAAGCTTTTCTATATGCATTGCAGATCTCTAAATTCTAATAGTTTTATTGGACCGATTCCACCCACTATTGGTAATCTGTCTGAACTTTATTGGCTCGATCTTGCTGATAACAAGCTTACTGGGACTATCCCAGTCACTAGTGGAAATTCACCTGGTCTAGACATGCTAGTTCATACCAAGCATTTGTATGTCAAATGAATTTGATATTTTAGTCCACTTGCTTTCTATACTTTATTTAGTCTAACATTCTCTCCATAAACGACAGTCATCTTGGAAAGAATCAACTCTCAGGCACAATCCCAGAACAACTTTTTAGCTCAAACATGACTCTGATACATGTGTAAGTATAACAAAGTTTGTAAAGATATTTGCAAAATAAACATTGCAAGTATTACTATAACAATCTTAAGCAAGTTACATATCGGTAAAGTATGAGAGAGATATTGAGTACGTAACATCTCATATCAATTGAGAATGATATGAAAAAAATTAATTAAATAGTTTTTAAAGTTCTAAACAAACAACATTGTAATTGATTGTGTGTCCAAAAAAGATAACCTATTGAAACAAGATGTTACAATTACATTGACCTAATATTTCTTTTGGTTATCTCAAACTTTTCTCCACCTTGTGCCAGGCTATTTGACAGCAACAATCTCAGTGGTGGGCTTCCTGCCTCCCTTGGACTTGTGCAAACTTTGGAGGTCGTGTGAGTGTCTGCATATCAAGTTCAAAGGATATTAATAGATTACCGACAGTGGGGGCCTCTGAATTTTTCTGACAAAATTTTTGTGTCAATATTATAGACGATTTGATAGGAATAAATTGAATGGATCTGTTCCTTCAAACCTCAACAATCTTTCGCGTGTTCATAAGCTGTAAGCTGACAAAAGAGACTTGGCAAATAAGCTCTAATATTTGTTCTAGTAAGGCATCATCCTCTCGCACAAAAACATTTACAGTCTAAAAATTTTCAGGTTTCTCTCCAACAATAGACTGACAGGTTCCATGCCTAACCTTACTGGCTTGAACTTCCTCAACTACTTGTAAGTAGAGATGGTTAACTAGCTCTATTTTTATCTTTCAACCTCCTTTGATATCAATTTTAATTTTATGATATGACCTACAGGGACATGAGTAATAACAGTTTTGATTCATCTGATGTTCCTACATGGTTCTCAACATCGCAATCATTAACAACATTGTATGTTTCTCTACTCTTTCTCTTGTATCTCACTCTCCTACCAATGATCATATCAGACATCTAAGATCCAGACTAACAATTTACTTTCACTATTTGTTTAATCTAGGCCGTTTATTTTGTTTAATCATTTTTTTTTTTTTTGGGAGTGGTTAAGGATTAAATAAAACAAATATATATGTAACACAAGATATGAGGGATATACCTTGAGAAAATGTTAAAAAAGACTTAGAACCAAAGTTAAAAGAAATGCACAAACTTTAGAAAAACTAATCAGACAAATGTCAAATATCATGAAGTTGAGATGAGATCACAAACTTAGCTTCTAAGTCTAGAACTTTACATCAAGCTAAATTACAAATATCTATAATATTATCCCATTGGGAAGTACAATACTGATGGAACACAATTATTTCGCTCATACAACAAAAAGTAAACAATGTAAAATAAAGATAACCATGAAAGAATGTGTCTAGAGTCTTTTTTGAGTCAAAGATGCAAAGATACCAGTTAACCAGGGAAAATCAGGAGAAACTTAGCCAACCGTATTCTTCTTTAATCATTCTCACTGCTTTCTTCATTCAGAACATTAACATATTAGATTGCAAATGAACATTGATCAGAAAATACTCTAGAAAAAATTTCCATTTCCTATTCTGTATTTTAGTCTTCATGTAATGACTGTCTTTCTTATGTTATCTTTTGGAAAGAACTATTGTGAAATTTCTTATGTTATCTGTGTGTGTGTATGGTATCATGAATTTTTCAGCCACACTAACAATAATCAACAACTTCATGTGGTAGGATGATGGACAGTACTCAACTGCAAGGTGAAGTTCCTCCTGAATTTTTCCGCCTTCCCCAACTACAGACAGTGTAAGTATCAGCTTAAATTTCAAGTAGTATTAACATTTATTGGTATCAAAAATTCCAACTGAAGCACAAAAACAGATTCCTTGAGCTCCTAACAGGAGTTAGATAAAACCTCCCAGGCAATGGAAATATTTCTAATTTTTTTGACACATTTTACAGGGTAATGAGAAACAACCAGCTTAATGGCACCATGAATATTGGCAACAGCCATAGCAACCAGCTGCGATTAGTTGATTTAACAGGAAATCAAATTTCTGCTTTCATGCCAACAACAGGATCAAAAAATGTTGACTTCATGTAAAGCTTAAGTCCTAGTAAAAAATGTGTAAATAATTACTTGTTGTACATTAGAGATCCTTGATATGCATTCAAGGTGCTTCCACAGAAAAAAACAAAGGTCTTTTCTCTTACTCGACTTTTTTACTGATTTATGCAGACTTAAGAATAACCCAGTTTGTGAGGAATCAGATGAACCAAAAGATTACTGCTTACCTGATGAAGAGAGTCCCACTTATGCAACACGATCCAACAATTGTTTTCCCAGTCCCTGCATCTCAGATCAGGTTTCTAGCCCCAACTGTCACTGTGCTTACCCATATACGGGAACTCTAGCCTTCAGAGCTCCTTCCTTTTCAGGCTTGGAAAACTTCACTCACTTTACAACACTGGAGGAACATATGGCACAAGCTTTTCAGTCTTATCAACTTCCTGTGGATTCAATTTCTCTGAGTAAACCACACTGGGATTCAAATGAGTACCTCAATTTGAATCTTCAAGTATTTCCCCCATATGGTGAAGATAGTTTCAATCGAACAGGAATTTTTAGTCTTGCATTTGTCCTTAGCAACCAGACTTACAAGCCTCCACAAGATTTTGGACCTTACTTCTTTATGGCTGAGCAGTATCTCCACTTTGCTGGTAATTCTGCTGTTCTCATAGAACTAAAATTATATGCTGCCGTATGTTTTTTTTTTTTTTTTTTTAAATGTCAATGCAAGTGTATTAATTGTCATCTTTCAGGAGCATCGGAATCAAAAAAGTCGACAAACATTGGCGTTATCATTGGAGCAGCAGCTGGAGGTTGTGTCATTCTGTTACTATTAATCTTTGCTGGGGTTTATGCACATCATCAAAAGAAGACAGCACAGAAAGCAAATAAACAGAACCCATTTGGTATGATAGGATTTTTTCTACACTTAATACTTTTTCAGTTTATGGATTGTCCTAAGTATTTATGTTGTACAAATACAAGCAGCCCACTGGGACCGAAACAAGAGCAGTGGTACCATTCCTCAACTGAAAGGCCCAAGATGCTTCTCCTTTGAAGAGGTTAATAAATACACAAACCATTTTTCAGAAGCCAATTATATTGGATCAGGCGGTTATGGGAAGGTTTGATTTTCTGTTTCCCCTTTGATCCCATTGCTCATCACTTTGCATAGTTGTTTCAGATGCTCATTCCGCAGAACATGTTGGCCTGACAGCTCCAATGGGCTTGAACTAATGTTTGAAATGATCTGGATAATACTAGAACTCCAAAGAAAATTGTTTTCAACAAACACAAGTTCGAAAAGAATAATCGTATATTTTGTAGAATATAAAGTTATTATTTTATGATTCTATCAAGTCTTTTACCAAAACAATTAAGCTCATATTCCCCTCTTATGGATTAGCTGTTCATGTTATTAACTTTGGTGATAAAAGTGTCTTAATAGTCTTCAGTTCAAAAAACAAAATCATTGTCAATGATTCCCAACTTTTGATTTTGTTTACACATTTGCAGGTTTATAAAGGAACTCTTCCTACTGGAGAACTGGTTGCCATCAAACGAGCTCAACAAGGATCTATGCAAGGTGGACATGAATTCAAAACTGAGATAGAACTTCTATCTAGAGTACATCATAAAAATCTTGTTGGCCTCTATGGATTTTGCTTTGAACGAGGTGAACAAATGCTGATATATGAGTATGTTCCAAATGGCTCTCTGAAGGATAGTTTATCAGGTATTCCCCTGCATTTCTTCACCTGCTTTACTAATGCAAGAATTCTTGTACACTTTGCTTCATCAACTACATATTTCATACTTAACGACATGACACATTTCAGCGTCCATTATTTAGAATAATCTGTCTCCATAAAACTGTAGTTAATATAATCAAGCCACCCTCATAGAACCGAAAAATCATTCTTTTCAAGCTTTGATGCATTTTGAGCTGCCCCTTAAACTGAACAGAACATGTATTGTTAGAAAAACGCAAAATCTTCCCTGGTTATATTACGCTTTGTCTGATTACTTTTAAAAAATATTATACGCTATATCTGCAGGAAAGACTGGAATCAGAATGGATTGGTTACGACGACTTAAAATAACCCTTGGAGCAGCCAGGGGCCTAGCCTATCTGCATGAGCTTGCGGACCCTCCAATTATACACAGGGATATCAAATCAACGAACATATTATTAGATGAACGGTTAAACGCAAAAGTTGCTGATTTTGGTCTATCTAGAGCTTTGATTGATACTGAAAAGGGTCATGTCTCTACTCAAGTTAAGGGGACAATGGTAAATACCTCCATGCTTACACTTTAACTAGAATAAACAGCATTTCATTTCTCCTTTTTCATCATGTCTACTGCCAAAGTTATGGAAACTGCTTATTCTGGATTTTTAGTGAAGCAATTATGCAACTTGATATCATCACTAAGGATATTTAGTTCAATCCCTATGAATTTCCATGAGTATTCTAAACGAATGCTACATATGCTGAGTACGGATTCTTCTTTTTGTTTTTTGTTTTTTGTTTTTTTTTTTGTTTTTTGTGGTAATTCGATTCTTCTTTTTTATGCAGGGTTACATGGATCCTGAATATTACATGACACAACAATTGACAAAAAAGAGTGATGTTTATAGCTTTGGAGTGCTGATGTTAGAACTAATAACGGGAAGAAGGCCTATAGAACGAGGCAAGTACATCGTGAGAGAGATGAAGACTGCAATGGATAAGCAAAAAGATTTATATAATCTATATGAACTTCTTGACCCAACCATTGGTTTGGGCACAACGCTGAAAGGTTTTGGAAATTATGTGGATGTGGCAATGAGTTGTGTTCAAGAATTAGGAGCTGATAGGCCTACAATGAGCGAAGTGGTGAAGGAGATTGAGAATATTTTGCAGATTGCTGGTCTGAATCCCAATGCAGAATCGTCATCCACTTCAGCGAGTTACGATGATGCAAGTAAAGAGTCTTCCGAGCACCCATATGGCAATGATCTCAAGGCTTTTGAATATAGTGGTGGCTTTCCTCCTTCACAGGTAGAGCCTCAATGAATTTTACTTGAAGTGTAAAATTTTGGACTTGGTGAGAAATGGATGTTCTAATGTTTGGTATTTACTTTAGGTAGAGGATCCAATTTGGTTGTGATCACATTGTTGTTTGTACTAAACGACTTGAAATGCAATTTGAGGTCTTTGGATGTGAATATATGACAAAAAATTGTGAATAATATTAGTCGAGCATTTGTACCTTCATTAGAGCAACCTTTTCTTTATGTTGAACAGATGATTATTTCCATCTTCCACCCAAAAGGGAGGCTGCAGAATCTGAGTGCATCCAGTATAGTATCTTTTGATTAAATTAATTGTATTCTATTATTGGAAACATAGTGCTCCTCTTCCATTTTCTGGTTCTTCGATTGTAAACATCCCATTTGTGTGTTTCTTACTTCCTATGAGGAGAGAGAGTGCATATCTGAATTTATTTGTAACTTGCATTGTATTAAATAACCAGTAATCTATTGAGGTCTCTTACCTTTGTGTTACTAAGAGAGGTTTATCTTGCTCAAAATTGTATGAAAATGTATACCCCAGGTCATTGGTTTCTTGACTAAAGCTGAAAGTACCATTAATTCTTGTCAATTTGACAGTTAAGCTTCGCACCAATATTCTAAGTTTCATGAATCCAATTCTATCAAACATCATAACGTAAGTTTCATTGAGTCGTGATCCAAAGCAAAGGACATGGTCAAGCCAAAAGAGTCCTCCTGGCCCCGACACTTTGTAGATGTCAAATAGTGTGAACTCAAGTATGGCATATGGGTATCTAATGTGTTTTCAAAGCTAGAAAACACTACCATGCATTGGAATCAAGTTGCTTGAAGCAATGAAGTTATTGATGGACCATATCGAAGTAGTGATTATTGTCACATTCCTATCTTATTCTAGCAGTGAATGTGGCAAATCCTCCTATATCAAGTCCAATTCAGATTGTCCCTCGAGGCTTTGCGCTCAAAACTTTATTAATGCCATTATCCAAGCCTTTATCAAAATGTTATCTATTCTTCTCTCCCTGCTATAAGTTAAAGCAATCTTTGCAATCAAAGACCCCTAGTGCATTGTTTAAGTGAACGAGGCATTGGTTGTTTGGGTAGGTGCCCTTATCATGTGATTTAAATGAAAGCCTTTTTCTATTGTTTATTCATTTTCATACATGGTTTATAAATATGATTATACAAACAATATGTCTTTAGAGTGGTAAAACTAAGTCGACGAATCGAATAAACCGATCCTGTTTTCCCTATGTAATGATTAAGGTGGTCATTCTAGAAATTATCTATAAGCTCGACATTACCTAGACCTAAGGTATAAATAATGGTGATGAGACTATTATAGTGTTGACCGTATCAAAAGTGGTGATAATTTGCATATGTCAAAGCTATTAGTTACAAATTGATGCAACACATTGATGCATACTATGTATTAGACATGTTTCTTAGAATGGTCAAATAAGAAAATTCCACATAGAAGGTGTTTCTTGTGTCTATGAAAATGTCTTATTAATCTAATCGGTATAAAAAAAAGTGAATGTGGTGGAAAATGATGGAAGATGCATAAAGAGAACATACAAAACCAACTATATGGAGAAAACTTGGGTTAAATGCACTCATGGTCACTGAACTATTCACTAAATTCATTCGCGGTCACTTTTGTTTAAATCGTTGCACAAAAATCACTAAACTTTGGATTTTGTTTGCCGTTAAGTCATTCTACTGTTCATCCGTCAAAATATGTAACGGCTGCTGACGTGGATATTTTACTGACGTGGATAATTATGTGGATTTTTTGCTAACGTGGCATCTAGTCATCGTCCATGTCAGTAGCCACGTCAGCATTGAAACAGTGAATGCTGACATGGCATCTTGTCAGCGTCCATGTCAACATCCACGTCAGCTTTGTGTTAGTTTCTATTGCAGTGACCTCACAGTAAATAAACTCAAAATTCAGTGACCACGGTTGCAATTAATGAAAACTTTAATGACCTTGAGTGCATTAACCTTTCTTATAACTTTTTTTTTTCTCTTCCAGTTTGTTAAAGTGCTGGACTGTCAATTCTCTCACTCTACTTTCTTTCCTTTTTTTTTTTTTTTAATCTAATCACATTTAGATTGATTAGTCTATGAATTGAGAAACCAAATAATAACAGTCATAAAAACATTCTAATATTTTTGATCAAACAAACAATAAATATTTTTCACTTTCTTTTTTTTTTTTTTTTATGACTGATGAGTGATAATGATTATAAATTGATTGTGATTTAGTTTTTTGTTAGACATTGAAACTTTGTTTTTCTTATATTTATATATGAGTTTGTGTTTTTATTTGAAATAGGGTTGGATTCGAGCTAAATTGAACACAAACAGACATATGTTTGTTTTTGAGCTCGTTCATACTGTTTAGGTTCGTGTTCGCTGAATAGTTTTATAACAAAGTTCGTATTCATATTCGGTTCGTATAATTCAATTCATATTCAGCTCGTATTTGGTTCGTATAATTCGTATTTATATTTATTAAAAATTATAATTAATATAAATAATTAATAAAATATAATAAAAAAATTTTAATTTAAGTTCGGGTTCGTGTTTGTGTTCGGTTGGTATAGTTCAGGTTCGGATTCGTGTTCGCTGATTTTTAAAATTACTGTTCTGGTTTGTGTTCGTCTTCATGTGTGGATTCGTACAGTTCATTTCAGGCTCGCTCAAATCGAACTTAAAAACGAACCTGAACCTATTCGGTTCGAATCTAGTCCTAATTTGAAACTTTATTTTACAGTTTTGTCTTGTAGCTACTTTCAAAAGTTGTTAATTTATTTGTAAAAATACTTTTTTTTAGTGTTCTCATTTGTTTTTTATTTTAAAAATGTCTAGTTTGCATCTTTTTTAATTCTATTTAATGACTAATAAAGCAGATGAGAAGAAAAATGAGGTATCTTTTGTAGAGTGAGAGAATTGATAGTCCAACACTTTAACAAACTGGAAGAGAAAAAAAAAAGTTATAAGAAAGGTTAATGCACTCAAGGTCATTGAAGTTTTCACTAATTGCAATCGTGGTCACTGAATTTTGAGTTTATTTGCTGTGAGGTCACTGCAATAAAAACTAACACAAAGCTGACGTGGATGCTGACAAGATGTCATGTCAGCATTCACTGTTTCAATGCTGACGTGGTTGCTGACATGGACGATGACTAGATGCCACGTCAGCAAAAAATCCACATAACCATCCACGTCAACGTCTATGTCAGAAAATGTCCACGTCATCATCCATGTCAACGTCTACGTTAGCAGTTGTTAAATATTTTGAAGGATGAATAGTAGAGTGACTTAACGGCAAACAAAATCCAAAGTTCAATGATTTTTGTGCAACGATTTAAACAAAAATGACCGCGAATGAATTTAGTAAATAGTTCAGTGACCATGAGTGCATTTAACCCAGAAAACTTTTACTAAAGTGAAAACGAAGATTAGTTATGACCATAACTTTTTTTTCTAAGCTCTTAGTTTGATGAAGCCAAGATCTGATGAGAATTCATCCACCAAACTACACAATCAAGCAAGAAAGTTCCAACCAACGAACATACATCACAGAAGCTTCAAGATTTCTTAAAAGGTTAAGGTTAGAAATGTAAAAGTTGGAAGGGTTTATCACACAAGATAAACTAACCTATTTGAAAGGAAAATAACAACTAAAATGAATTAAGCTTAAAGGATTAGTCCACCAATTTGATCGAAATCCACCTCCAATCTAACTTGTTGTAAGAGTGGATAAAAGAAGAAATAGAACACAAGAGACAATATTCTAAGTTCAAAGGTTTCTCTAACTTTATATTAACCAAGTCTAAGTTTACAAAGAGTTAAAAAGGCCTTTCTATAGGCATATTACATGTGAACAAAAGACTTAATTACCTTTGCTTTATTTACATATAAAATGTGCAAGTTTCTTGACAAAATATGCATTGCTACTGTTAGACCTCTGTGAGTTATAAATTGATGCAAAACTTAAGTTAAAATATCTAACAGGTCCTTACATGTAATGATCATGACAAAAGATGACAAAAGGTTTTACTTTTGTAGAAATTACCTGACATATGACTATCTGTGATCAGGCCGCATGACTTTGTGTGTGCCATAAAGACAACACATGAATTGGTTAAGTCGTACGAAGCATCCATATATGAGGATTCAAGGATGCACTTTTATGTATGATCAATCATGCTTATGTTCAACAGACCTTACAAGGTACACGCCCATACTTAATGAAAAAGTCTGATCGTGTGGCACTCATACAAATATCGTACAGAAGATCATATGGGTTTCTAGATCTGAAGACATGAAGGCACACAACCATGTGTATGTGAAGCATACACCCTTTGATAGGAAAATTCAACCATTGGACTATGCATATCAAAGGGAGCACAATTGTATAGATAAAAGACACAATCGTGCACACAACGAGGGAGGAAATAGTTATTCAGAAGCTCTATATGGCTTATACATAGGTATTCTTAGGAGAATATTCATGTATGGCATAAAAAGAGAGGAAATCTAAGATTTCCATTGGACACACGACCGTATGCCTTAGGCACATGACCATGCATCACCTTATTTAGCCATATATACTTTTAATTCTAGCTTATTCGCAATTTCGCAGCTTTGATTTTCTTTTTCTCTTTTTCCCCAGTGAACCCTAGAGCAGTTAAGGGTGAGCAACCAACAATCTAACACCCAAATAAAGATCCAACAACCCCTTAAGAGATAGATTCAGTAGCTATAGCTAAAGGTAAATGTTTTCTTACCTCTTTCACCTTATTTCATAGCATATTTCCTGTATTGGTTGAGTTTAATGATGTTTGTTGGATGTTTGATGTTGGTTTGATGTATTGAGATACTAAAATAGTGATTTAGAAGAAGATTAATAAGATGATTCTTAAGAATGTTGATATAAGTTTGTGTATATGTACTTCATGCTTATTCTATAAGATATGGCTTGATTGACATGATTGAGATAAGATTTTGATGAATAAATTATGGTTGTTAAACTTATATTGAGATTGATTGTGATTTGGTTGTGCTTTGAGTGAGAATGGTTATGATTTCTAGGGTTCCAGACGGATGTTACATAAATTGAGTTAGACATACAAACGTGTACCTGTAGGTGCACGACTTTATGGCATCATTTCTACGAATAAACAACCTTGCATATAGTTATGCATGCCTATAAAACCCAAACACATGCCTGTATGACTGAGCATATGACCGTGTACCTATTCTCAATTCCATACGCCTGTATAAGTAAGACACAGAAGTATTGTATGTACAGCCACACGCCCGTGCAAGTATGGAACATGGCTTTGTGCCTTAATGCACACTCGTGTGTCTCACACCACACTCTCATGTGATAAGCCAAAGTTTCATAATAAAATTTCAAAAGGTAGCACGACTCATGCATGGTCCCTTTGTACTCTTTTACACAACCGTGTGTTAGGTAACACACACCCGTGTACCTTAAAAAAAGCCCAGAATCAATTTTAAACCAATTTCAAGCCACTCTTAAGCATACAAAACTCAGTAATATCAAGAGAAAATAACATATCATGCATGATTAACACCATATAATATGACATATCACACTAGAGTTTTCAGAAACAGATCTAAGGATCCAATAACATTTGTTTAAGGTATAAACATATGATGTTTCGGACATCAATTAGGGATGAATATGAGGAGGTGTTTGTGAGTTCACAAACTCATTAGAGAGGGAAAACAACATTCATTAAAGAGGACATGGTCATTGATCAAGCTCATCAGAGAGGGTGTTAGTTATGCATCAATAGATTCAATAGGATTAAACTCGCATGGTTAAAGTGTTGAATCCTTGTATTCATCAATCTGGCCAGCATAACAGTTATTTTTCTAACATAATATTTTCAAATTCAGTTTTTCAATATATATTATATGCATGTGTTCAGAATTTTTGGATCATAGCTATTATTTCAGATAATATTTTCATAAAGAGGCCCAAGGGCAAATCTTTATAGTTTTTAGCGTTGGCATGACATCAAAGCATGTATATCATGTCATATACAATATTTTATAACAGAAAATACCATAGTAACATAAAATATCTATAGAAAAGAGAATAAAGAGAAATATTATAGCAAAACTTAACATGACAAGTCGTGAGTGAGATAAAGCTTGAAACTTGCTTGTGTTAGAGATAGGAAACGCTTACTGAATGATTTTATCTCTTATCCTTTTTTCCTTATTTCATTCTTTGTAAGTTAGTGATTTTTATGGCTGAGCGAAACGTGAAAAGGTTGTGAGCTTTGGGCTTTGGGATACTTGTTGGCATCAGATAATATGTTAATGGCTTGCATGCTTTTGTACAGTTTTGATCATATACATGTGTGTATGTACTGTATGGATAGTATATTTTATAAATGAAAAACCTGGGAAATTTCAATGCATAATTAGTATTTTCTTATTACTATTAATAGTGTTTTATATTTATAGCTTTTGCATGAAAGTTTGTAATTTAGCAATAGCTTTTTATTATAGGAATTCTCGCTGTAGGCCTATTATTGATATAATAGCATATTTGAATAATAGCCTACAGTGACCTATGACAAGGACTCCTACAAGGAAAATCTTTAAGCAAGATTGCTTAGAGTAGTGGATGTAAGAGGCATGGAGAAACTTCAAACCACTATAAAAATCGATTGAGCATTTTTATATTTATCCTTTTCACTTTTTATTTTAGTTGTACTTGCTATATATTTATGTACTTGGCTTGTGTTGAATAATTTAATTGTTGTTTATTTGTTTGATTGATTTATTGTTTTTTTGAAAAAGTTTTTAAGTTGACAAAAGTTTTAAAAAACCTATTCAACCCCTTCCCTCGCTCTAGGTTATAGTCGTTTTATTAAGGTTCAATAACTACGTTGGCAATATAACTTGAAATATGGATTAGCACTATAACAAGAAAATGGTTGTTGTAATAGTTTCATTTGCTTCATATTCCAAATAGCAGCTACCACGATGAAGAGAAGCTATATTGTGACCCGAGTAAAATAAGAGAAAATCCCTAAAAGGCTAAAACTCAATTGGTATAACAAGAAAAAGATATGCCACAACCTAGCATGAAGCAGGCATAAAATTAGCATTTTCTTTTACCTTTCCTTAAAGAAAGAGAAAAAGACTTGTTTTTTTGGTGTCCTAGTACATTGTAAGAGAGTTAAAGGTCCTTTAAATGATCTTCAATTATTGGGGAACCTCTTGAAAGGCCTACATTCATATCATTCTCCTCAGGTTAGAAATGATATGTCCTAAAATCTTAATTGTCCTCCAAGTAAGGACTAAGATCTTGTACATTAAAGGTAACCAATACTCTACCATAATCACTAGGAAGTTTCACTTTGTATTTATTGTTCCTAATCTTCTCAATAATCCCAAATGGTTCATCAACTCTTAGAGCAAGCTTACTTTTTCTCTTGGATGGAATTTTTTCCTTCCTTAGATAAGCCTGAACCAAATCACTCGATTGGAATTTAAAAGCTTTTCTATGCTTGTTTGTTTTTCTTTTGTATGTTTTAGTAGCCTTTCTTATTTAAGGTTGTAGCATCCCAGGTTAGAAAAGCCCTTAGGGGAGAGTTTCGGGGTTAGAGACGGGATTCAGAGAGAGATTGGAGTCTGGTAAAGTTCAGGGGTGAGCTGGTAAGTTTTCGAAGCGTGTGGCTTTCGTTGGAATCCTTTCGAAAGGATTCGATCAGGCGAGTGAGCGGGAAATGAATTAAGTTCATTTTCCCTTGTGCACGCCCGTGCATCATTGGTGCACGCCCGTGCGTGGCATAGTATTTAAGTGAGAGCCAAGAGAATTGTTATTCTTTTCTCACCCGTTTGTATTTCAGCCATATTCTCTCTTCCCTTTTCAGTTCCTCCCATTCCTAGAGAGGAGATTCAGCAGCCGGTTGCCCCCAATCCGGTTAGAGAGCATAGAGAGTAGTGATTGAAGCTTGTTTTCAAAGCATGGAGAGAGGTAAGCGTTCCTCACTTCTTCTCGCATTTTCCCAACTTGATTGATGAGTTATGATGCCTTGGATGAATTGATTGCATGTTGATGATTGTTTGGAATGCTTATATGGCCTTGCATGTTGATTTGGATGATAAATTTCCACCCTTGAAGCATGCATGTGTGTATGTATGGCTTTAGAAAGAGAAAGGAGAAGTTTCCATGGTAAAATTGTGATGAATGAGTGCATGTTGCATGTGAAGCTTGGATTGTGGTAGTTGATGTGTTGGGAATGTGTTATTTGAAGTGTTATTGCATTTGGATGAGTTTTGGTTGGCCATTTCGTGATGTTTCCTGGCGGTGCTCTTGTTGAAGAACAAGACGCATGGCCGTGCACCTGCATGGCACGGCCGTGGGCCTTTGTTTTTCCAGATGCACGCCCGTGCTCACGCTATGTGCACGGCCAGATTTCCAACCGCACGCCCGTGTGTCCGCATATGCACACCCATGCGTAGGCATTTTCAGTGAAGATGAATAGTGAATTCCAGTAGCTTGCACGACCAGGCGCACGACTAGCGCACGGTCCCGTGCGTCTGAGCTCACGCCCGTGCGCCTTAGACTTGCACGCCCGTGTGTTAGCCATGCACGCCCGTGCCCCTTTCATGCACGCCCGTGCACCAGCAGCTTTTCAGATAAAGATTTTTAATTGTTTAATTAAGCATGGGAAATTCAGAATAAAGGCTAATTGGCTTCAGATAAGCATCAGTTGAGCATGAAATCAGATAATAAGCTGCATATGCATATCATGGCATCACATGTAGCTTCAGAGAGGATCAGGGGATCCGAATTCAGCAGTATTCAGAACCCGATGTACGGGTAAGAGTAGGGTGAATACAAGGGGGCATCTATGGGAATCAGCCTTCTGACACCAGTCAGGACGCTCAGCAGTATTTCAGATTCAGTTCCTGACACCAGTCAGATGATCAGCAGTATTTCAGTATTACCATCTGACACCAGTCAGATTGGGTAGCAGTTATTATTCAGCAGCTTTCTAGCTAGTAGCTAGAATGGTTAACCCACATGGTCAGGATACCGGATCCCTGTATTCCACCAAGTCTGATCAGCACAGCAGGTACCTTCGGGTACAGAGAGGTATTCAGATACATGCATCCAGTTTTCAGTTAGCATGACATGACATACACATCATGACATGAATAATAATGATATCAGTATATAATGAGAATGAGATTCAGATAACAGTTTTCAGATTCCAGCAAGCGCATAGATGTATGAATAGGGCCGAGGCCCAGGTATGTTTGACTTATATGATTGTTTGTGCTTGCTTGAGTATTGAGGGAAGTAAGGAGCGCTTACTGGGTGATCTTTATCACTCATCCCCCTCCTTCTTCCATCCTTTCAGGTGTTTGTGTTGGGTTCGAGGAGCGGTTGGACCGAGGCTGACGGAGAGGGCACGCACACACACACGTTAATCGCAGTTGTATGTATATCAGTTTTAGACCTGTGAGGTCATGTTGTAAATACTTTTGTATCCAGGTGTACAGGAGCAGTATATGTATATATGATAAAAGGCCAATGGGCCCATTGTACAGAACAGTTATGTAATTTCAGTGATGTGTATTTCAGTTTAGCTTCCGCATGTGCAGAATTGTATAGTTTCAGGAAGTTCATTCATTTTCGTAGGATTCCCGTCGCGGGTACCCATATTTTCAGATTATTAACAAAAGCTCCCCGTAGTTTTCAGTAGCAGGGGTACTCGTGGCGGCGGGTCTTACAGAGGTCATATGGTCTCTTATGATTTTTTCATGGTTTTAGCCTCTTCATTGGCATCCACACTAATTAGAGCATTAATAGGTAAAAAAGATAAATCAAGTGTAGTAAGGAGATTTATACCATAAACAACCTCAAATAGAGAATGGTCTATTACTATATTCGGTGTTTGATTGCATACATGTTGGGTTACAACCCATTAGCAATCGTAAGGGCTTTAATCCCTAAGATTGTCTTAAATCCAAAAAGACATTCCCATACGGCAACCACAAGTTATGTTAAAATTTTCTCACGCACCTATGCAGTATATCGACCCACATATATTCAATCTATATATACATATAATAGAAACCATATAAGGTTTCGAGTGTCTTTTTGTATGATAAGTTTATCGATCTTTATAGGGTATGAGATCTCTCAACCACTTTCTAAAAAACACTCTCCACCCAAAGTAAGATGGCACTAATAGTATCCATACAGGGTAAAACCTAAGAAATGACTGAGTACTACAGCAAATTACTAGCTATGTAATACCAACTTTAGGTAGGGAAGAGATGAGATACATTGGGTAATAATCCAAAGGTAAATCTCTCATTCATAAAAGAAGAAGAAGGTTTGAAGAAGAAGAAAACTTTTTCTTCTTTTTTTTCTCAACATCATCGACCAAATACGAGAAAGAAGAACTTTTTGCTTTTATAGTCATAGATACACAATCATACAAATAAGATAGACAATCATGTGTCTTTTATTTTGGCCACAAGCATGATCATGTGTCTAAAGACACAAGATCATATGTTTGTTTATCAAGACTTGTACTTTCAATGCATAACAAATAGGGCACGTGAAACAATCC
Source organism: Anacardium occidentale (assembly GCA_026122585.1). Taxonomy (NCBI): domain Eukaryota; kingdom Viridiplantae; phylum Streptophyta; class Magnoliopsida; order Sapindales; family Anacardiaceae; genus Anacardium; species Anacardium occidentale. The sequence goes on along the minus strand of JAJEJH010000919.1, from coordinate 59,979 downwards.
CATTGGGTGCTTACCCGTGCGTATGAAAGGTATGATCATGCTCAAGTAAAATTTACTCATCTCAATCTTATCTCAATCTAGTTCAATCAGATTTGATAAAAGACTAAGACAACCATTCAACTTGAACCAATAAACGAATGTACGTAAGTAAGAAGTTTTGTCTAATATCAACCTCATCCGTATAGATTAAATAAGTACCAAAATTAGTTCTTTTAAACCTTTCTTCTTTTCTCTTCTCATCGTACTATCCTTTCCCTTAAGACTAGATAAATTTGGATATCAACTCATATTGAATTCAAACACTGTATGAGATATAAGATCATTAATCCAATTATAGATTTGATCCATCTCAAACCCACTTGTTACTCAAATCCTTCAACCACATGTGTAACCCAAAAAACTCTTAATAACTTAATAGTGATTGATCTCATGTTGAATTATTGTCACCAAGCTTGGTATCCCACCATGCAGAATTTATAAGAGGCTAACAACATATCATGATACCTATCTGTTTAAGTGTCAGCGTTAATTCACAAGTATCAACATACAGTGAATTGTACAATACAAATCTCTTTGTTATCTTTTATCTCTTGAGGCTAAGACATAGATCTAATATTTGTCTTAGTTTTTCCTTATTACTGAGATCAATCAAAAATTAACCAAATAATATCTAGATCAGGCAACAACCTGATCATGCTAAGATCATAGACTTAGTCATCGACATATGTCAATATATGCCCTTTAGAGATAAGTTATTCTATTATCACAAGTGATAAATCCTATGTTAGACGATTTTAGCCCATGCCCAAATCCTAATATAGTAAATCATCACCATTATGGAACCTTTGTTATGATGGTATATTAGATAGTGTCAAACTACATCATTCCTTAAGCCTAAGGATCACATATACCCTCATATGCTAAAGAGGATATGTTTTATAGACACTAAAATAGCCATTTATATGGAATCCTCTTGACGAGTCATGTTTAGTGAATATACGTAGCATCAGCATGCACTTATGTGTTGCTTTAGGCTACAACCAATAGTCTTGGCATGTGTAAACTACTATCACTTTTCAATGAAGTTGTTCAATATTATAATAGTCTTATTTTCATTATCATTGCCCATTCTTATGGTAATGTCAAAGCTATGAAAATTCTAGAATGGTCACCTTAATAATTACATAGAGAGAGCACAATCAAATCATCTAATTCCTTAACTCGATTCAACCATCCTAAAGTCATTCATCTAGGCATAAAAGCACTAATGGATAAAGAGGTTGTCACTTGTTATTGGTGTATATGATTCATCAATGAACTAGTGTCCCCAGGATGATCGTGTCTAGAACACCAACCCCAAAAGTCTCCTACTTGTGTTAGATACATTCATTCATGGCAAACAACAATGAAGGATACAGTGCCCACTATTACTTCTACTACAACAGAGCAAGCTTAAGAAATTCTAACCTATTCATTTCTTATACTTTATCAACAACAACAAATAAAATAAAATCTGTAAAGTATGAAAATTAAATCCACAATGAGGTCGTGGCTTAAATAACTCAGTGATTGAAACCACTAACTTAATCATATCAAAAGTTCTTAAATAACATTTCATTATACCTACTATGTCAACCTAGACCTTACATTTTTCAATGTCTTATACTTAGCTTTCACAGTAAATCTATTTTGAGGACTATTTTAGTATGACCTTTTTGTGATGCTTTCCATCACCTAATTGACATTCAAATGTATATGATATACATAGTCATTTAATGAACTAAGCTAATAGATCAAACCACTTGTATACTCAATTATGCCTTCAATCACAATTACTAAAAATGTATTTATCCTGTGAAGAATCCTTAAGATTTCTTCATTTCTGATACAATTTATCTTCAACTTGTAGTTTCATGGTTTACAACAATAAACCAATTCAAATGTTACTTGTTGAATTGGTAACTACTTGTAAAACAAGCAACACACCAATTATAAATGGTGTCAAGTTTCTAAAAACAAAAACAACATCACGCTCCTACTCTTTTACAATAGGAAAACTTTTCTCGACAGATATAAAAGTAGTTATTAAACAAGTCTTCTAGTCTCCTAAACTATAGATTTAGGCTTTTCTAATACATCACTAGCAAGAGTTGTTAGAAACTTAGTGTCTTACACTCATGGTATATTGTCTTTATCCATGGCTTCTATAAATAGAGTATAATGATGATCAACCATTGACAAGGTACATCAAATATTTATGCCTTGGTTTATCTCTTAAACAAGAGCTAAAACTTAATTAAGTTCTCACCTTCCCACTCTTTCTATTAAAACTAACAATCCCCAAAGGAAAAGGGCATCAAAACAAGTCAACAAATTTGATTGATCTTAGAGAGACTATATTCAAAAGTTTTCTTCAAAACACAGCACATGATAGCTTTCAAATGGCTAAACTTTTTTTTAATAGCCAATTACCATAGTTAACTTTTGTGTTTATTGATTCAACCTCTTTAAATTAATTTCTTTAACATTTAACTTTATTATTAATGAACTCAAGTCTCAACCTTTATAACTCTGTTGATTCATGACATGACTACATCTAGTTAGTTTTCTAATAGTAGTCAACAACTAGGACCAACTAAGTCACTCAAGTTTGACTTGACATGTGCATGCATTCTTATATATTCATAGTTCCACTATTACAAGTTGATTTCTCAACATTAGTGTCATCATTATGCTTAAACAAGATACCAAGCTCACACATATATGAAAATATTTATTTGGTTGACAATTATGCTAATTCAAGCTAAATGATTAACCAATAGCTTCATCATTGCTCATAAATAAATTATCACTTAGACATAAACATCCTAGAATGTAATCTCTAGGTTGGGTATCAAAGCTGCAATTATCAAAAATGATAACACCTTACATCAAATGGATAGTAAAATACTCCCACTTAATTTAGATAATTCACTAAACATTGTAAAAAGACATTTTAATCTTTGGCAACCATAAAGAATACAATATTTTCTTTTATTAATCTTTGGCATAAACTGTTATGGTCAACATCATTCATTATCAAATAACGCTTAACAATCCTTTACTATTTCTAATGGAAGTCTGACTTAATCATTTTATCTTAATATTCATCTAACCTTCATTATTCAACAACGATAGAATACATCTAAATGTTAACCATGATTTAGTCATTATCCCAAAATAATGTTCAATCAATTAAGAGTCAAATACACTCAATTCGTGTAAATTAAATCATTAGTCAAAACCAAAATTTAGTTTCTTGATTTTGAATTTTATAATGAAACACAAGTTTTTATTACATTTTTTTATGGAACATACATGTCAATATTCCTGGATCATACCTTTTGTTCCATTTACGGTTCCTATGTTAATAAGAGTGGGACTTTTACTTTTTCAACTACAACAAAAAATCTTCACCGCATATGGGCTTTTCCTAGTATTTTATTGTTAAATATAGTTATGAATTTTTCAATCAATCTATCTATTCATCAAATATATAGAAGTTGTATCTATTAATACGTATGGTCTTGAACGATCAATAATGATTTTTCTTTAGAGTTTGGACATTTTATTGATCCACTTGTATAGAAATTTATTTCAAATGTATATTGTACATATCTGTAGGCTACAATATAGCATGATCCTATAGCTATTGTAATTCTCATTAGGTGTTGTAGCATCAATTAGTAGAGTCCATTTTTCCTCTAAGCAAACAACTATTTTGCTTTGGTTTTTGTACATCAAAACAAGTGTCAAAACAAGAACATATGTTTAACACATGAATTTAAGGAAAAGGCAACATTCAATCATACATGAAAACAAAGACTCAGTCTTCTATGAAAGGCCTTGCAGTTTCTTTTATAATCATCAAATTTACCACAACATAAGTAAACAATATTTCGTTCATCATGTAACATCTTTGATATTCCATCAATCATTTCTCCATCATGGTCTTTTAAGAAATCTTCATCAAACCCTGAAAAGACTTGGGAAGTGACAAGAATATCGTATGAAATTCAAAATAATTCATCCATAGTATATCCAATGATCTAGTCTTCTTAATCAACTTACAAATGTAATGAACCATATCACATTCGCTTTCAATCAAATATCAAGAATGCTATAATCATTTATGCAAACAAGAAAGCAACATTGTGCTTTCATATGCATTAATTGGCAAACCAATTTCAGGTTCAATAAGAACAAACCTGTCCAAAAACATACAAGATTTTATTCTTTTCAAGTATAACCCAAATGCATTAATACATATACAAAAATCTTGTGTCTATAACAAACTAGCTTACTAATGTGTATGTCCTCGGATCATAGGAAAACAAAAGACAAACATTAATCAGAGTAAATAATATCCATATTCGTGATTAGGCATGGTAAATGATATTAAAATATTATCGTCAAAATATTATAAGGACTACTGCAAAACATTGTGTAGTTTTAGAACTTGACCACAATGTTCTAACAAGTGTACTAGTTCAAATGAGTATAGTAAGGTTAAGTCTAAATATCATCCCACAAAGATTGTACTAATGCCTAATCCTCCCAATTTTTATGCTATTTGAAAGATCAAATTCTAATGACACTTAAATGTATTAAACTATAACTAAACTAATTAAATCTAAACTACTCAAGATAAATAATAAACACTAAACAAATACCTCATATGAGAAGAGACTAGGACTAAGGCTTCACTTAGTTGCTAACTTAATTATTAACTTCTTAGTATTTATTTTACTCTTCACAGGATAATTGACAAATTCATGAATTTATTAATAACCACTCTCACATGATATTAACCTATCTCTATATCTAACCACTAACTTTACATCTTTGTTGGTGTAATAAATGATGCAATGCACTCAAGAATTCATATGACCACACAAATCATGTTACTTATATAGTTTTTCAATTGTAATAGTTCAAAATTCATAACTACTTCTCAATTATTATCACAAATTTTAAAATCAATTAAATGGTGATCAAGCATTCAAAACATTAAGCACAATTAACAATTACTTGAACCCTATGAGTAAAAACTGAAAGTAATATTGTTAACGACTAAGTCATAACAAGATTACATTTTTGCCCTAGTTTAAAAGAATTAGTTCATGACAGCAGAAAATTCAACAACCAATCTCAAAGGAAAACATGATTAAATTCAAGAGCAGCCTTAAGTTGTGATGAAGATCCTCTCTAAAATTATGTCTACTCGATGAATTATTGATTAGTGAACTTGCTCAAGTATCACTTCTACTTCCTTCTTAAGATGGTTGCAAAAAGGCTTTAAAACTTTTTAGAAGTGTCAAATATGACTGCTTAAAGTTATAAGTTCACTTATATATTAAGGCTTAGTTTAAGTCAAATCTTTTTCCTCACATCGATTAGCTGAGACGAACCTTTCCTATATCACAGTGAAATAATTCTTCAATGTATGTTTCTGCTCTCTTTTCATGGTGCAAAATATATGTCTTGCTCCATCGCCATGGTGACTTAAAGTTTTTTATCATTTTGTTGCAACCCAGCTTTCTCTTGCTATGGCGAAGAGATTCTATCCAATTTCTCCTTTAATCACACCATGACTATGCTCCAATGCCTTGTAAGTTCACCATGATACAAAACTCAATCATTAACCATTTTATTTTATTTGCTTATAAACTCTTAAATTCAAATGATCCATCAAATAGTTGTTTATAAATTTTTTTTGGCTTGTTTTCATTGAATTCACCTAGAATCCATAATTTCTTGTAAACACACACACAGAAACATGTGATTCTGAAATAGACACAAATAAAAGGTAAAATCATAAATTCACACCCAAAGCTCTCTAAATCAACAATGAATTTGTATATGCATTAGATGTTTATCAAAACCCCAACCAACTTTTTACTAGTCCCTAACAAAATAAGCAAACTACAAACTAAACTAAAACATCAAATTAAAGACATGGAAATAAAACTAATCTAAATTAACTACTTATCTAATTAAACTAACCTCTTTCAAAATCACTTCTATAGGTTATCATGATTACATTTACCATATGTAATAAGTCTTTGAACCCCTAAGTGACCTTAGTGGATAAGTTATAGTCTCATGAGAGTTTTCAACAATAATACCCACAAACTTTGTAAACATAAAACTAAACAAAAAACAAATATATAAATAATTGTACACATAAATTCACTTAGCTTATATTTCATCCCATGAACTACAACAAACAATCAGTGTACAACTTTGAGTGGAAATATGAGAGTATATCTATGGACATTATTATTGAGCTTTCAAGAGTGCAATAGAGTTATAATAGTTATGGGTTATTATGGATCATTTGACTAATTCAGTGTCACACCCACACTTAAGTTTGTTTAAAAATCCCTAATAGAAATTGTTTCTAATGGTTTTAGTAGAAATTCTTTTGAAAAATATATAAAAGAGTAATATTTTGTATTAAGGGTAAAATGGTCATTTTAAAAAGATTTAGGGGATCAATTGGGCATTAAAAAAAGGTACATAAAGTAATTTATATGTTTCAAAATGTCATTTTGCAAGAACATAGATGGAATTATTGAAAAATATGAAAGGTATTTTTGATATTTTGCACTAAGGATAAAATAATTATTTTAAAAAGATTAAAGGGATAAAGTAGGCATTAAAAGAAGATAACATAAAGTAATTTATATGTTAAGAAGATTATTTTTAGTACATTGAATAAAAGACATTGATATAATTTATAAGAAAATGAAGGGTATTTTTGAAATTGAGCTTAACTAATTAATTAAAAGGACAAACATAAATTTATCTTGCTCCATTTTCATCTCCTTCTTGTTGGAACATTTCTCCCTCTTTCCTTCAAATTTTTAAAGGAAATTAGGTGATTTATGAAAGAAAATTGCAAGGATTTACCAAAAAAAAAAAAAAAGTGTGTTCATCACCATCCAAGGTGAGAACTTTACAAAAAAAAAAAAAAAACATTGGAATTTCATGTATTAAGTAATAATCTAATTCTTTAATGGTGGTTTGGGAATTTAAAAGGAATAAAATTATTCAAAGGAAGAAAAAGAAATAAGAAAGAGCTTAAATGTAAGTAAATTTGATTGGAAATGTCAAGTTTCCCATTTTAAGGTTTATAAGGAAAAAAAATTAGAATCTATTATTTTTCATAGTTAATGGTATATGTAATGAAAAATATTGTGAAGATATGGTAATATAAGGTTAAATTTTGGGAGCAAATATTTGATGTAATTAAAAAGAAAATTTTGGCTAAGTAAAAAGAAAAGAAAGAGAATGGAATTGAAGTGAATTTGATGCTATATGGGTTAACATATGATATAATTATAAGGCCAAAGGACAATTTCCCACCCATAGTTTGAGGCGGGGACAAAGTCCCACCCGCAAGTTTTTAAAAGCCCGGTCTCCCACCCTTGGACCAAAATTCAAACTTATTTTATAATTTTTCAAATGAAATGACTAAAATGCCCTTTAATAAATAAAAATTTAAAATAAAATTATAAAATAATTTTTAAATATAAAAAATTTAAAAATATATTAAAATTTTTAAAAAATCAACTGCCCACAGCTGCCGATGTCGGTGGCGGTGGCCGTTGATAACAGCACCAGGTGGCCGTCTCCGGCCACCTAGTTCTAGGGGAGGCCAGATCGGGCGTCCCCATTGGGTGGAGGCAGCCAGATCTGGCCGCCTCCAGTTTTGGAGGAGGAGGCCAGATCTTGCCTCCTCCCCCGACAAACATGGCCGGGAACAGCCGCTGGGACCAATATCGGTCCTCTTCGGCCGTTTCCGGTGGCCAGATCTGGCGGAGGTGGCCAGATCTGGCCGCCTCCTTCAAAACAGGAGGCGGCCAATCTGGCCGCCTCCACCCAACGGGGAGGCCCGATCTATGCCTCCCCTGGAACCAGGTGGCCGGAGACGACCACCTGGTGCTGTTATCAACGGCCACCGCCGCCGGCATCGGCGGCTGTGGCCAGTTGATTTTTTACAAATTTTTAAAAAGTTTTTAATTTTTTTTTAAATTTTTTTAAATTTATATAAAATTTATTTTATTATTTTATAAAATTTTAATCATAAAATGACAAAATTGCCCCTGGAATATTACTATTTACTATTTTATTTAATATTAAATTTGGTCCAAGGGTGGGAGACCGGGCTTTTGAAAACTTGCGGGTGGGACTTTGTCCCCGCCTCAAACTATGGGTGGGAAATTATCCTTTGGCCTAATTATAATATGCTGATGTATGATTGATAAGAAACTTGATGATCAATAATAAGAGGCTTGTAAGTCTCCCAAAATTGATGCTAAGATCTCACCATTTCACCCCTAAATTTCTAGCCTCAAACAAGCAACAAAACCATTTACTTTCACACAATTTTTTTTCATGCCCAAATACAATCCTAAGCAAGCATTCTCCAACTCCACTTCAATTCTCAAGAATTGCCCTTAGAGAAAGGTAGGAAGATGAAGTCTCAACACAACACAACTTCAAATACTTTGTAAGTAATTGAATTCAAACCTAAAGGACTAGCCACTAATATAATCCAACTTACTTGATGATGAGTTGCAAGATAAAAGTCCTTAAGCCTAAAGGAAGATTGTCCTTCACCTTGAGGTTGAACCAAAGATAAAGGAGGCTTGAATCAAGTTTAAAGGAAATTGTCCACCCACTTAAATCTCACTTCCGCCACTTTGACTCTCCACCACCAAACTTCACTTGCAAGAGAGATTGGATAAAGGAAATATGCATTCATATGAGCTAACCAAGCATCATGGAGCAAATAAAGCACAAAGCTCTGTCAAATATTCATTTTTTAACCAAAAAATCCTTTACGATGAGTTTGAGTTGCCTTTATATAGGAAAGTTACAAACCTTGGTTAAAAACTAACTCTAGTTACCTAAACTAAGGTACAAGTTGCTTGAATAAAAATAAAATGAAAAAGACAAGATTCAAGACTAATTGATGTCACCTAAAATCTAATTACTATGTAAATTTGAAATATAAACAATTTTTAAAATATTATATATTGCATGCTTGCATTTTCCCTTGAATAAAGTGTCTTGGATTCCATTTTCAATTTGGTTATTTAAATTTGATATGAAAGGTTGATGATACTCCAATTCTCGTTGAAATGCATTATAAACTCAAAATTTATTCAAAACGGTGCCTTGGAGCAATTTTAAGGTCAAAACAGGCAAGAAAAGCTTTAAAAAGGCTATAACTTGGAAATAGAAGCAAAATCCAACTGGTACGATGCCAGGATGTTGTGCGCATGCAGATAGCACGTAGGAGCATGCACACAAGTATGTGCACCACACACAAGTGTGCGTAATACACACAGGCCTGCATGCTTGCTTAAGTTACAAGGTAGCGGAGTGTAGCGCGCAATGCTAGCCTCTTGCGTGCATAAGCGTACGCATAGCTATGTGTGCTAGGGCACTTATTACTTTACGTGTTTTCAAACAAATTCTTGCTCAATTCAACTTTTATTTTTTTGATTGACTTTATATGAAGTCATTTGATAAATAGGGATACCTTAGACTACTAGAAATGATATTTATGGTGCGAGAGATTTATTCTCTTGAGTGACTCGAACCTATGCTTATTTGCCTTATTTGTAAATAGGCATGCTTGGCTTGAGTCTTCAATTGTAAGAGCATGATTGGCTTTTCTTGATTATCTTGAGAGGATAATAGTTACTTGGATTTATCACTTGACATGTTGTGCAATCTTAAAAATTGATGTATTGATATGATGAGGCTTGAATGTGATATTGGTATGTATTTATTATGTTCTAATAAATTACAACTAAAAAATAGAATATATCTTTTGGTTGTGGTTTATTTTACCTTAAGTAAACTCAAATGGAAAAGTTTAAGTCATGGTAACCTAAAAGCTATTATGGTAGTAAACTAATATGATCCACACTATACTAAATATCACTTTTATTTTTATTTTAATAAGATATGAAAATATTTGACAAATGAGAAAGCATTGAGTAGAATAAAACCAAAAAAAATGTGAAAACTTATGTGGAATGTATAACAACTAAGAATGGGGTATATCATTACATATACATTCATATACATGTTTTTCATGACTTGATAAGTCATTAAGAATTTATAGAAAAGCATTTTTTTATCTATAAATTTAAGTTTTTTAGTTAGATTTATATTTATAAACTTAAGGTTTGCAGTCAATGAAAATGAATAAAAAGTATGTAATTTGTAAAATAGTTTTTCAGTAAACTATTGTGATAGGCAATTTAAAAGTACTTTGCATACACATCACCAAAAGAGGGTCACTTTAGATTCAGACGTATTGCACAATATGTTTAATGTATATGTAGGATGAAAATTGTATCTAGATAGTTATGTTGCTCATATAGCCAAAATTCTGAATTTATGCCTCAGTTTAGTTCAATTGGCAAGTAGAAAAAGTTTTCAAAAAGAAATAAGAAAACCAGAAACATGTGTTTCAAAGTTATGCAAGCATGCTATAAAGTGTATTAAATATACATGGTGTCATACATGTCATTTATCATACCTACACATTTATTGTACTATTTCAAGGAAAAGAATGTATAAAGATTAAGCAAGATCTAATAGGGACAAATGCATAGCCAATCTGATTTACTTACTAATCAATTAGTGCTCATCCTATTAGATTTCATTTATATTGTAGGTACTCGATGAGCAACGGTTAGGGAAAGTCATGACATGGGCACTACGCATGACATGTTTCTCTTTTAAAATTATTAACATATATTTTCATACTTGGATATTGTATATATTTTCATGTGTTTTATATAAGTTTATAGCTTTTGAATTGTAAGTAAAATATATCATCTAGAAAATATTTTTGCATACTATTGTAATCATAGTAAACAATGGACCTTATTTTATCTCAGTTAGAAGTTGGGTTATGTAAATCTAATTGTTCGGTATAACTGGTAAGTTATAATTAAGTTAATAGAAATGTTTATTATGATTTTTATGAATAAAATAAAGAGAAATTTTCTTTCGAATTATGTTATTTTTTAAAAACCTCTTGTCGTTTTTTCTTAGAAATAACTCAACTCATGAGAGTTTACAATAAGCTTATTTCTTACCTATCAGAGATAATATATTAGTTGATTAGCTAGGTCAATTATATATTAGAGAAATTGAATCAAATAGAAATTTGAGATTTTTGTCTACCATCTAGAGGAGTTTATAGAAATCTCTAAGTATTAAGTTGAATTTCAATACAACATATCATCCACAGACAGATAGTTAATAGAGAGGACTAATCAGATTTTAGATGATATATTGAGAGTTTATTATATGGGTTATAGGTCCAATTAGCTTAAATTGTTACCTTTGATGGAGTTTGTTTATAATAATAGGTACTAGTCAACTATTCAGATGATTTTGTATAAGGCTTTATATGATAAGAGGTGTAGATACCCTCTACATTAAGATGAGATTGGTGTAAGAGATTTATTAGATTTGATATTGGGTCCTAAGATGACTCAGAGGATGATTGATAAGATACAGTTGATTAGACAATATATAAGACAAGCTTAAGATCAATAAAAAAGTTACCTAAATAAAAGGTGTAAAGAGACAAATTTTAATTAGGTTATAAGAAATTAGTATGGGTTCCTCCATATAAGAGAGTGGTCAAATTTGGTAGAAAAGGTAAATTAGCTTCTCGATATATTGGGTCATATGAGATTCTGAAAAGAGTTAGTAGTGTTATATACAAACTAGCTTTGTTTGCCAATATAGACTGGCTACATAATGTGTTTCATGTCTTCTTGTTGAGGAAATAAGTGGACAATTCTTCGCATGTGCTTTAGATTCAAGATATTAAGTTGGTAGATGATATGAGTTATCAAGAGTAGCCAGTTTAAATTTTGAATCATTGGGTCAAGTACTTGAGAAACAAAGATATTTAATTGGTTAAAGTTTTGTGGAGGAATCAAAGGTAAGAGGTTAAGGCTAAGTTCAAATATAAGTATCCAAAGTTATTTGTGTAATTATAGGGATGAAATTTTTATACAAGGAAAAGAGTTGTAATGGCTCAGATTTCGTAAATTGGTAAATTTAATAAGAAGGGTAACTTTAATTTTTTATTTATTATTTTTTGTATTTAATTTGATATAAGGGGTAAAATGATCATTTTGGTAGTATTTTGGACAGTACACGTGTCATTTTGGGTGGTAGCCATGTGTATAATGTGAAAATGTGCAAGAATTTAAAATTCTCGTCATAAACGACTGTGCATGTTGTATTATGGTGCCGCATATATAAAGCATGTCAAATTCATTCTAAATCACAATTTTTAAACCCTCAAATTGTGAAACTTTTAGAAAGCAAGCTATAAAGAGTTGAAGAAATGCAAGATCGCCTTTGGTGACCAGAATTAGAACTAGAGAGAAAACAAGTTAATAAGCTTATAAGGTAAGTAGATTTTTAAACTTGATGTGTTAAATCTAAATCTTCACATATAATCTTCTATGATTGATGTTTGAAGAGTATTTTGATGCTAATTTAGCTTGATTGATGATTGATAATGTGTAATTAAACCAGATCAATGGTAATTATGCATGAAATAAAGTAGATCTAGGTTTAAAAACATGATTTATGAATATATCATGTCTTGATGAATGCTAAATACTAGAAGCTACTTCTAAGGTACATTTTCTTCTGGATCTAAATAATATGTATGATAATTGATGAATTAAATGCGAATTCATGTGTGATTGATATGAATAAGTAGTTGAAATGCATGGTAAGAGTGAGATGATGATGTGATGTATTAAGGATGAAATTATAAGCATGATTGATGTGTTTTGTTACTGAAATACTTGTATAATTATGATAACATGATAATCTTTGATGTTTGATGTGGTTTAGTTAACTCAAGCCTTAACAACTCCTATCTAACTGACCTACAAGAAAGAAGGAAAAGAAATGAGGTGAGTGATAACTCACTTAATAAGCATTTCCTATTTCTTTCTAACTCAAACAAATCTCTAAGCTACACTCTCATTTGAGTTTAATTTAGTCATTTTCGTGATTCAGACATTCTAAATTGTGTTATTTATTCTTTTTGCTTATTATTTAGAATATAACTTGTTTGTATTCTCTTAACTAGATTTGTATATCATGCCATGAAATGCATGTTATGGTATGAAGTCATGTTAAAACATGTTATATGCCCTTAGGTTAGATTTCTGAAAATACTGTTTGTTTATCTAGAAATATTTGTATAGATCCAAAGATCCTAAACTGAGAAAATATCTTAAAATAATGTAACTAAAAATTTGTAATGTTGATCAGACTGATGAACACAGGGATTTGACATCCTAATCGTGTGAGTTTTCAACCTTCTAACACTTGGTCAGTCAATTGAAATCTGAAACTGAAACTAAATTTTAAATTGATAATTGATAATCAAATGCATACTAGCATATACTGATGTTGGCTCCTTCTCTAGCGAGCATGTAACTCATAGGTGCCCCTTCGTATTCACCCCTAAAATATATTTAGAGCATCGTATTTTTCTAACTTTAAAACATGTATTTGGATCCTTAGATCCGTTTCTAAAAACACTGGTATGGCATGTCATGCTATGATATGCTTATGATGCATCATATTCTTTTATTTTATCTTCTTATAATGTTTCACAACTATTATAATAGGTTTCTTATGTTTTATGCTTTATTTTAAGTTAAATGCTCAATTTTCTACTTCATGCACGGGCGTGCATGAAGATGCATTGGTCGTATGCCAATCGTGCAACCTGGTCATTCTAGGTTCTGTGATGTCAACTTTATTTATAATTTTTTACAGATACACGGGTGTGACATTAACATGCACGGCCATGACACTACTTGTCAAGAGCGTGACCCTAAGATGCACGGCCATGACCCTCTTATATTGGCAGTCATGCGTATTTTGCACACACAGGCATGATCCTACATTTGCAAAGATGCATGGGCGTGTTTTATTGGTGCACAGACATGCATCCTACTCTATTTCGGTAATTCCATGCCTAAAACTCGCAGAATCTCGTCCAATACTTAGCATAACTATAATCAACTTATCTTATCAAATTTGTGCACCCCAAACAACATAAATGCACATACTAATTCCACCAATAACATTCAATATCATAATCAAGCATCAAAACTCTTCAAAACACATACTTATATACATACACACATCAAGCATGTTAATTAGCAATAAACACAATCATAATCACTTCATTTTCATTATTTTATCATACAACTAAGCCACACATCCATAAAGCATGCTGGAAAAATTAACATACCTCAAGAATCAGCAAACCTATGCTTGGAAACTCAAGAAAAAGGCAAGGGAATACTTACCTCTTGTCATGGCTATTTGCTTCTCTTTTCTAACAAAAATCTCTTACTCTCTTATTGGATTAGGAACTTCTGGCTACTGATTTTCTCCCCTAAGGTTAGGATTCTTTGAAAATGAAATGGAGATTTTGGATGAAAAGAATAAGTGACGAGTGAGAAAGATTAAAAGTTGCTCTCTCTTTCCTTCTAGCAACATACACAGTCGTGCACATAAAGATGCACAGTTATACATGAGAGAAAATGAAGAATCTTTATTTTCCACGCTTCGCATGAAAAAAATCTCCCAAGGAGAATCATGCACATGCCACACTAACTCTGAAAACTAACTATTTCACCCCTAAACTTTCCCAACTCCAAATCTATCATAAGTTCTTACATTTAATCCCAATTTATAGCCTAAAAGATATATTTAACCTTGGGATGTCATAGCACATCCTCTAGAAATTGAGAAATTAGTGTTCGTTAGAAATTGGATATTACCATTGGCTAAGCTAGTTAGAAATTAAATGCTGGTCATATATTAGGTTGGACTCACATGATGAGAATGTCAAATCTTTTTGTTCATTAGTCTAATCAACATATGAGTTTTTATGAAGTTTTATGACAAGTTTTACGATAAGTTCATGTTGAGATCTTCAAATCAACTATGTCAAATTTTATGATAAGATATTCAAATCGATTATGACAATTTTCTAAGATTATGATTTTAAGCAAGTTTTAAGAAAAAAAAAAAAAAAGCCTTTGGGCTAAGTCATGGTTTTTAGTATGATTTTATCATGATATGCATATAATAGCATTCATGAATAAGAGAAAACAATTTAAGATAAGCTTTTAAATATATTAAGATAAGATAAGAAATAAAGGATATTAAGATAAGTTAGTAAGTCAAGAATCAAGTATTAAAGATATTAAAATAAGAATTCAAAGTTAAGGGTCATGTATGTAAATTTTAGGAATTTTACTTATTGAATGACTTATCGCTCATTCTAATTTTTTTCCTTGTAGGTTAGGCTTGGATTCACACGTTAAATAGCTGCACACGAGAGGTTGTTGTTATCAAGATTATGATTGAGCAATATGTTGAGTTTTAATGTTTTCAAAATAATTAGTGTGGTTTGCAATTGTAAACAATCTAATGTTCAACATTATTTGAAGTTTTAATAAAAGTTTTTTAAATAGTACATTACATGAAGTTTCAATAAAAGTATTACTCAAAATGAATTTATGTTATGTTTTTAATTAAGTTATTATTTTTGCATTATGTTTATGGATGAATATTTTAAGATTTTCGTATATGTAAATATTATGAATAAGAAAGAAATGTAATACGATTATATTCATTAAGTAAATTAAAAAGTATAGTAATATTACAAGGATTTTGACAAAGACGTGACGTGTAGTGACCTCTACCACAGGTCACTATGCGTTGCGAAAAATAATGTAAATTATATATATAATATATCTGCAACGGAGATCTCTATACTAAAAACTATTATTGTTGATAAATTTAAACAGAAAATATTGAACATGCATTGAAAATCTCAAGTTCCCTTTATTTATAAAACATATCAGTCATATCGTATGTATTTATAGTATAATACACACATATGCATGAGTAAAAACCAAATAAAAGCATGCGAGCCATAACATGTTATTTGCTGCCAAGTCATATCCCCAAAATCGAACAACTGTCTCGCTCCCACTCAGCCCTCTAATCACTAACCTGCAAGAAAAAAACAAGAAATGTGGGGTGAGTGATAAAATCACTCAGCAAGTGTTTCCTATCTCGAACATTAGCAAGTTCAAGTCTTAGTTGGTTTCGTGACTCGTCACATTATTCTCTACTTTACTGTTTTTTTATTTATATATTTATAAGATTTCATTTGTTTTCTATAGTATTCTTAATCTTTATCTGTTCTATTTCTCATGAAATGTTATACATGATATGAAGTGTGTATACTAATGTCATGTGTATGCTAAAAATTCATAAACTTGCCAGTTTTCTGAAAACTCAATCTAAATTAAAAGTTGTGATTCGAATATCCTAAATATATATATATATAGTATATACTAAAAACTAAATAAAAAACTATTGTATCATAAAAATATTTGCTCTATTAGCCAGACTAATTAATACAAAGATTTGACACCCTAGTCATGTGAGTTCAATTCTACTGAAATCTACTGATGCACAACCAACACTTTCTCTAACCAACTCGGTTAAAAATCATATCCTCTCTAGCAGATACTGGATTCCTTCTCTAGTGGGTGTATGAACTCAAAGGCATCTCTTCGTATTTACCCCTAACTGATGTCCGAAACAATGTATATTTATACTTTAACAATATGTTATTAGATCTTTGGATCTGTTTCTGAAAATTCTAATATGGCATGTCGTGCTCTATGCTGTTGATCATGTATGATATACTACTGATCATGTTTGATATGTTATTTATATCTTGTTATTATTGAGTCTTATGTGCTTAGAAATGGTTTATAATGGTCTATGTCTGCTTTAAAAGTGTTTATTTGCTTTTCTTAAGGTACAGGGTGTGTACTATTGAATATACGAGCGTGTGTGAAGATACACGGGTCGTGCACAAAGTGTGTGCTCAATCATGCTAGCTTCTGAAATCTTTTCATGAAATCTTGGCTAGCTACATAGGCGTGCGGTGTGAACACATGGGCGTGCATACAAGGCATAAAGTCATATCGCACACTTACACAGGCGTGTAATTGTCCTTCAACACTCTCGTGTCTTGCTTACACAGGTGTGTGATATTGGGACTGAGCATATAGGGGTATGCATCGATCACACAGGCGTGTTTAGGTTTTCCAGGCACACACGGGTGTCATGCAAAGTCATGCTTATACAAAAATGAGGTTATAAGAGCATGTACCTATAGACACATAGTAGTGTGTTCAACTCAATTTCTACATATAGCGTCTGAAAATCTAGAAATCCCAACCAAAACACTTTTAAATCTCAATCAAGTATCAATATAACTTAAAGCTTATGCTAGCATGCATACATTCATTCAAATCTCATCTCAGTCACGCCACATCTCATGAATAAAGTGTGAAACTCATGTATACAAACATATACACCCATTATCATGAAATTTACCACTTAATCAACCATAGAATCATCATTCAATCACTTAACATGCTAAACAAAGCTCAATAACAAAGCAAACATTCTCAAACTCAGTGAACAAAGAAAACATGCTATGAAACAAAGTAAAGTGAAAGAGGTAAGAGAACACTTATCTCTAGCCATGGAAGCTCGTTCTCTCTCTCTAAGAGCTTCTAGATCTCTAATATGAAGCTGAGCTACTAGTTAATCTTTCTCAACTCTAGGGTTTACTGGAAAAATGAAGGAGAAAAAGAAGATGAAGGCTGAGAACTACACGTCTGGAAAATAAAAAGTGTATATATGGCTAACTAACAAGACACACGGTCGTATATCCTAGACACACGGTCGTGTATGCAATGGAAATCTCAATTTCCTCTCTTTTTGCATCATGCATGCAATATTCTCCCAAGAATACCCATGTATAAGCCACAAATGGCTCCTAAATAACTCTTTTGCCCTTGAACCTTCTCAGATCTACTTTTAATAAGAAAATCTCACTTTTACCCTTAATTTAAAAGCCTAAAAAGACAGTTCTTCTCTCAGGTTATTACATGACGGTCAATAGATTGGCATAGGTTATCCTTTGGTTAAACAACGACTTAAGTCTAATCTTACTTCATCAAAAAATAAACCGAAAATAAATATTAAGGTTTGAAACTTCTAGCTTTCATACCATCTGAAATCTGATTTTCTATAATTTATGTGTATTTGATGTTGAATAATTTACAAGCTTATATACATTTACATCTATCCTAGAAATGAACCAAAAATCAAAGCTTTCCTAAATTACAACAATATTCTTATTCTGAAGTCTTATAATCCTAATAGGATTTTTGTACAACTCAATAAAAAGAAGGAAATGAAACAATTATAAGAAATGTTTAGACAATCACCACTACCCACTTGAAACTACTGATTTCTTGTATAATCCCTTTTAACAGCTAGCTGATATACCCTAGCAATGGCATGTTCAGTTGTCGTCAAGTTCATATACTAGCTTAGATATTTCACAGTTATAATTGGTGGTGTTTACATTGTTTCTAATAGACATTGATTAGTAATAGGTGTTTGAGATGTATACAAGGTTACATATAAGTTATATTATGGTAGTGATGGTAGAGGAAGTGTGTTGAAGTATATAGAAGCTAAGAAATGATGTTGTGATGTAAGTGTTTGGTAAGTGTTTAGGCTATATTAGAGCTATGGTAGTGTTGAGGTGTAATATGAAGAAGCTTATTGCTAGTTGTGTGTGCCTATATGTGGATTGTGGTGATGATGGCTAGTAGGTATTTGAGTTATAATGTCTTTGTAAGTTGAGACTAGGATTATTTCCAGTGAAAATGTTGAATCTATTATAATAGTTCATTATCATATGCCATGTTTTACCATATAATTGACAAATAACTCTATGTTTTTAAAAAGATCACCTTCTGCCTATGTCTTGTGGACTAGAATTGAACTTAACTAAATAAGGTCTAAACCTTTTTTACCTAACATTTTCACAACTAATTAATTACCCTAATGTTATGTCAACATAAAACACACTAAAGTTGTATCACTTGTTTTTGTCACGTCAAATCAAGAAATCAAGATGGACTTTATCACTTTTTATTAATCACTCTAAACATGATCAAGATGATGCACATGAATAGGCCTTTACCCATTATGGAGTTTTTTAAGGAGTCACCACTTAGGGTTACCTCAAAAAATACATACCAATGAAGATTGACAATTAATAGATCCTATATAAAGGACCCAACCATCCTCACATATTTAATGGTTGGGTTTGATGAATTAAATACAACAGTAAAAAGGTGTTAAATACTTATGTCACCCAGTTTAAAAGCGGTCTCTACATATGTGATTCATTTTAACAACATTTATCAAGTTTAATTAGATTCTCATTTTTTAAACACACAATATGAAATGTATGTAATCAAACATCAAATAAAGTAAATATACATCAAAGAAAGCAATAAAAATATAGTTTAAATGAGCAAGAATGTAATAATTAAAAAATTTTATAACCCATGCATCCTTTAACAAGCTTAAGAAAATAAAATAAAACCTACAAAATAAGGGTTAGTTAGACAATTAAATATATTAAAGCAGATAAACAAAAATGAGCACGTAGAAACAATTCTTTCATAATTTCTTGACCTTACTGCGGACGCGTGTCATTCAAACATGTCTGCGGGTCCATGATGCTTGCTTTTAGCTTTGCCTTGTTCATGCATCACTCCGTAGAGAACCTAGGAAAACAAAAGAAATATACCCTTCGAAAGCCTATTCTACTCATCCTAACTTCATTAATAGCAACAAACATCATCATCATCATTAATTAACAAAAATGCAAGTAATATGAATCAATATCTTAACAACAAACATGTAGTTAATACAGATTAGATTATGTGTAGGAAATATAAAACCATTCTTAGGTACATTTAGCTAGTTTACTCAACATTCCAAACTATCAAAACTTCATGAAATTTTTCGCCAAGCCCACATCCAGAAAATCTAGAACATGACTCATTGGCAATCGTTTTATAAACATGTGTGGATATGCACCAAGGCAGATGTCTGCATACTGAATGACCTGGGTCCTCGAGTCATTTCAAGTTGATAAATAAAGAAAAGCAAAGTATGGTACATAAATTTGAGACTATTATTTTATACAAATGCATTCATATTTAGAAGCATATGCACATGAATGTAGTTAACTTTATACTAAAGATGACTTAGCAGCTAATCCATTCATTATTCATGAAGGCAATATAGAATGAGAAATAAACAACCCATCGACAGATGGCCAATGTCAACATGTAGAAGGTTGCAGAAGTGACCGCTCATGCATCAATCCATACATGTCCTCAGGTGAAGCAAGAACACATATAAACATTACTTCAAAGAATATTTGTATATCATTATCCAGGGCATTTATATTAGCAAATATGCATATACAAAAAGAAGCAGTATCTCTTAATAAGAAAAAAATGCATTTGCTCATTTAACAGTTGTAAGCAGATGTGTCACGGTTGTCAATGGATGTCCGTAAATGGCTTCATCCATGGACAACCTTAGTAGGTCTGCTTACCACTTTAGATGAGCAAAAAATAAAGCAAACAGAGTACTCACAATAGATGAAGCAAAATAGGATGAATAAATCCCCTCAATGCTTACCTAACTATAGATCTTGGCAGTTCTTCATCATAACTTGCTTCGACCCAATTGTTGAACGGAATCTCTCCCTCTCTCGAATGTTCAAGTTTAGTTCCCAAAGTATATACTTGGCAATGTGTTTATGGGTGGTATTGATGTGTTTTGTGTTTGAGTAATATATTGGTATGGGGAATTGTGCTTCATTTTTGTGTTTTGTATAATCTCTCAAGTCTATAATCTTTCGTTAAGCGCTCGTTGCATTGTCCGTAAACCTCCTTTTTTTATGCATAACCTCCTAATCAAGAAACAACGCCTTCTTTATATAGAGTATGCTATAACCATCACCCACATGTCAGTGTAAACAAACGAAGATGAGTTGAACGTGCTCACAGATCGTGTCCCAACTGTCATTCGCTTACTAATAGCCTGCTAATGGAGACGAGGTAAGTATGCCTACTAACCTTCAACAACAGTCAACGAACATCCTTTGCTCACCCATCAGTGCGCCGCTCGAGATGGGCATCCGCCTACAGTGCAAAATGGGTTGAACTCGACCCTATAGGCTAAATGAATGGGAATTAGGCTCCATGGGGGGGGGTGGGGGGGTGGTTGGTTGTTTCAGAGTCCCAAACGCTAATCTCAAGTGCACGTATCATGTCCAGTCCTCTATCCACAATCCTCATCGGAGGATATCCTTTGAGTCAAAATGGGGTGTTTCCAACTATTTTCTCCATAGATTTTAGCTCTAAGAATTCTAGCTCTACCAAATTGGTTTACTATATTGATCATGCTACCGTTAAAATCAAATGACAGGTTTGAGGTTCTACCAAATCTCTACTCATATTTTTTATGTTTGAGCTTTATGTCAGCTAAAGTGAGATTCTCTACAGATGAATCCATTATGGCTAGTATGTAAACAAATATTGGTTCAAAATCACATCTAACCCATCTAAAATGAAATCAATCAAGTTTTCCTCAGTCAAAGGTAATAGATACCAACGGATCAAAAAAAATTTTCATTCTTCGTATATACTCTTGCACACTTAGACTACTTCCTTTTAGAGTTTGCTAGGTATTCCTACGATTTAAGATTCTGACTTTAGACTCACTAATGAAATATGTCTCTAATGAAGCCTACATCTAATTAGTAATATCCCAACTAGAGACCAAACTAAATAGATTTTTAGAAATCGAAGACATAAGTCATCCCATAAGCAACTTATCATATCTCTTTCACACACAATGTACATTATTTCTCACTTTAATTTCACCAACGTCATATCAAGCTTTACATACAAAAAAACACGGCACTAGATCTGTCAAGTGTTCCTCTAAATCATGTGCTCCCACTGCAAAAAGAGCCTCAGCCCGCCAGTACCAGTAATTGTTGTCCGTGAGCTTAGGAGTGAGAGCTTGAAGTGTTGAAATTGGGAACATGATAGCTTTGTTCTCACCAAATCCCGCTACAACAGGCCCTTCAGAGTCATAGGAGATCCTAAAAACATCACATTAGACGAGCTAGCCATTAGACGTTAGTCTACACGCTCCAACACCATGAAAATGAGCAAAATATAGCAGGAGAAACAAGGACCAAGAACACAAAGAAAATACTGAAATTCCTGTGTTTCTTCTTATTGATCAAGA
Source organism: Anacardium occidentale (assembly GCA_026122585.1). NCBI lineage: Eukaryota > Viridiplantae > Streptophyta > Magnoliopsida > Sapindales > Anacardiaceae > Anacardium > Anacardium occidentale. The sequence continues at coordinate 37,602 of JAJEJH010000919.1, read as the reverse complement.
TTAGCGAAATACAAGATATATATACAAAATTAATTGCCAGACTGTATACAACTGTCCAATTAAATCCTAATCGTACATTTTAATCTCATAAAGAGACGGAAATAGGACTTATCTTGATCGTCTGATGGTGGAGATGCAATGGAAGCTAATGAATTGAAAATGCTTCACTCGAGCAGCAAGAATCCGTAATTCTTCATAAGAGTATCGAACTAAAGCAATAGAAGAGGGCTTTGACTAACCACATACAAAGTAATATGGTACTTTTTATTGGCAAAAGGACTTAGTCTTACCCAAGTTCGCTTACAAAATCTCAGCAATTATCGTTCTAAAACCTAAACATGTATTGGTGAAGCAAATTTTATTCAATTCTGTTAATATTTATAATAAAAGGATTAAAATATTCTTAATCAAAAAAATAAAAAATTATTATAAAAATATAAAATAATATTAAAATATTAAAATAACAATAATAAATAAATTATAAAAATATTGAAAAATTTAAAATAAATAACTATTTTCGATATTATTAATATCAGAGATGACTATAATGAATTAAGTTACTTTTAGTTTTCAAAATTTTTTTTATTAAATATATAAAAATACTTTTTTGATCATCAATAATTAATAATTAATTGTTAAAATTAAACTTTAATTTTAACAGATAGATATTTGAATTTTAAAAGATTTACGAATTAGATTTTGTAATTGCAAAAAAACCTTAGGTAGGATTAAGGCCTTTGGCCTTTTTTATGTTAAATAAAATGCATCGTTTCAACCTTTACCTAAATAGAATGTTTTATGAAATCACTCAACATCCAAAATTTTTCACACTTGTTCATATCACAATGCTCCAAAATAAAGTCATGACAACGGACCTAGGAACTAACTTCAAAGGTAAATTCAAGAGACAGTTCATCCTTTGATAGAATTATTAGTTGTTCAATATATGATAAATTGTAAATATATACATACGTACATATAAACATATACACACACATATTGACAGCCCTACATATGGCCTCCTTATTTTTTAATTAAATTTTCTTAATTTTTAAATTTTAATTTAAAATTTTTAAACTATGATATTAAGTTTTTATTAATTTTTAATTTTTAATATTGTTTCCATCAAATTTAAGCTTAAATTCCAATTCCATATCTTTTTCAAAAAACATATACCAACTTTAATAATAAAAGAAAACGAAACAGACTTTTTAACGGTAAAACATTAACTTTCTTTTTAGTGGAATGACAAATTTTCAATTTCAACAGAAATTTCGTTCAACATATATTAATATTGAAATCTAAATCAATTTTTACACAAATTAATTTTTGTTTTTAATTAAAATATTTATTCAATTTTTAAAGTTTTAATTTATATTATATCAATAAAACTAATTTTCTTTAATTCTTAAATGAAAACATAATAATATTTAATATTTTATTTATTTATTTATATTATATAATATTCAAAGTAACTAATTGAATAGAATGAAAGAGAGTACTTATAAGTTTGTCTTAGAAAATTGTTCCCGTTTCTAAACCATTAAGAATGCTCACAGTTCTTCTAGGTCGATGGAAATGAATCAAAAAAGCATCACACATAATCATGCATGGCACTAGCAGAAAAATCATAAACAAGATAGGCTTGTTGACTGGAATCACGCTTATTACTGGTTTTTAAAGGAAGGAAAATCTGCAGAGAATTGAGAGGAATTTTGACTTTATTGAGTCCTGGGGAAAATGATAAAGTGATTCTGAAGTGTATATTACAGGATTTATTATCGTTATATCCATATATAGTTCTTTACTGTGAAAAAATTTATGTTTATTTGACTACATACTGAAGTTTTAATGGCAAATTTGAATGGAAAAATAAAGCTCTGCCTAACTAGGATTTGGGCTTCCCCTTGGGTCATGAACTACTTCATAATGGTCCAATGACGATATCCCACCCTTTAAGTTGAGAAAAACCACTTTTTTCATTTACATGTTAAATTTTTTATAAAATATCTCATCCAAATATAAAATATGAACTAATTAATAATCTACCATCAATTAATCTTAACATTAGGGCAATATATCTCAATGTTTAATATTATTCGTTACCTTTCTAATTATCTATAATATATTTTGAATAATACTATTCATCCAAAAAACATCTAAAAAATAATATTTCAAATGATGTGCTATTAGGTATTATCTCAGTATTCACTTCCTAAATAATCTATCAAATATGAATGTTATTATATTTTGTTTAAAAAAACTGATTTAAAATGATAGACATACGATGACATTATTTTGTGAAGTTCATATGAATAAAATCAAAGGTTTTTCCATAAAAAACAAAGGGCAAATGATGTGTAAACTTAAAAAGTCAATATATTGACTAAAACGAGCTTCCTGACGGTGGAAAAGTAAGTTTAATATTATTATTACATCCTTGTTTTAATGAAATCACTATAGACATATTTATATTTTTAGTCTTATATATTGTTAATATTTTACTTGCAATAAATAACTTAAACATATCACATGAAACTAAAGATTTTTTCTCAAAGAATTTCGAAATGAAATATATATATATATATATAAGAGTAAAACCTTGAATCCAGTGATTGATCTCACAATCAATGCAGCAGATAAATACCATTACTGTTATTCTTAATTTATTAATGTATCAAGGTCACACATAGTAATAAATCATTTGGGAGATGATTTTTCGGATGTGTTTTGGAACGAATAGCATTATTCAAAATATATAGATATTTTGTAACAAAGGGAAAGCCCAATGCCTAATTAAGCATACTTCTATTTTTCCATTCAGATTTAACATTAGAACTTCAATATTTAGTCAAATAAACATAAGCTCTTTCATATATATAAAATGCTATGAATAGATACGAAATTGATAGATTATATTATACACACTTTAGATTTACTCTATCATTTCAGATTATCATGAAAAATATTTTCTCATATAATTTTTATGAATTTAATATAAATTCCTTACTATTTGACTTTTAATTTTGTTTTAAGAAATCAAGCTTTCAGGGGCAATTTTGTTTCGCACTTCCATGAAATTACTCCTCATGCTAATGGGAAAAAAAAAAGTAAAAATTGTTTGATCCTTAGATTCAAAGTTTCACCTATTTGATTCAATCTTAAAGCGGGCTCATTCTATTAATAATCATTCAGTCCACATGGATAAAATAATAAAATATAATATTGTTTTATCATCACCATGATATTATAATACAATAAGAGCATACTTAAACCTCATTCGCCTTTGAGCTCTCTCTTTCCTCTCCCTAACTCACTTCTTAAAAAAATAAAAACAAAATATATTTTGCACGTAAAAAGACTAACAAAATCAGCCTAATTTAAAACACCAATAAAAACCCTACAAAAATAAAATTAAATTGGTTTATTAGGGCAATCTTTTCTCCTTTAATGGGTCTTCAATGAAGAAGATGAAGATTGAAACTCAGGAGAATGACGAAATTCTGATAACATTTGCACAACTTCTCTCATGGTTGGTCTCTCAATGCTATTTTCTTGAATGCAAAGCATTGCTATGAAGAGAACATTCATTGCTTCTTCTTTGGGCACCAATGTTAGCCTTGGATCAAGAATGCATAAAACTTCTTCTTTGCGATTATTCGTAGCCCGTCTACTCCATTGAACAATGTCCACACCTTCCCCAAAATTGCCTATCGGACGACGTCCAGTTAAGAGTTCTAAAAGAACTACTCCAAAACTATAAACATCACTTTTCTCATCCACTCTCAATGTGTATGCATACTCTGCAATCATAATATTTGAAACCATGTTCATTATCAATTACAAATACACATAATATTGTTCTCTCTCTATATAATACTAATTGGTCAACTTAAAAAACATAATCAATTTCATACCATCAACAAATAACTAAATATAAATAATCCTCGAAAAAATAAGAAAGAATAAAGATTTTCTCTATTATGCTAACACAATAAAATTGACTCAATTATAACTAAAGAAAACGACATCGAATTTTAATTTTACACGCTTAATTTTTCTATCTATATTAAAAATTATATTAGCTCTTTAACTTTTAATATTCACCCATATAACCTAAGGTCAAATATTGAATATAAGAAACGATTATAAATATATAAGTTATATAGTTTAATTGAAGTTTCTCAAGCTGAGTTAGTCGAACACAAACCTGTAGAAATTCGATCTGAGTCAACCTTGAGTCTACCAATTCTTGATTGAAATATAACCCTAGTCACACCTAACATAGAAGTATCAAAAACTTTGTTTCCTTTCCTGTTTTAAACTAGTTAAAGGGCAAAAAGGGAAATGAATTAGTTTTGAAGCAAAAGAAACCCTCTACAGTGAAAGACCGAATCAAGTTGTCTGGAAGAGAGAGTCTGGTTTTGGTCTTCTAAAATTCTGATTTAGTAAACACAATGTGTAGGACAGCAGAATGTCGGTCATCTTTCACGAAAAACAAAGTCCTGTCAAATTAGACATCAATGTCAGGCTGTCACTCTCTAGACCCTTCAGATCTCCTGATCTTAGACAGCCACTTTCAGATTTGACAGTCACTAATTAATTAAAAAATTCTAATTTTGCTTTGATTTTTGTTAAGGAAAAAAACTTTAAATAGCACAGGAGAACCGTAGGATCAAGGAAGTGATGTACTAGGAATCTAAATCAACGGTTGGAAGTCATTAGACACATCAGATATTTTATCAAATAAAATCTAAAAAAAATTATTAGAAATTAATAAGTTAAAACTCAAATTTAATTTGCACTTAATTTTATTTTAAATTTGATTCAAATTTAAAATTTTTGAATAAATTCAAACTTAATTCTTTTGATATAAAGTTGAGTGTATGTGAGTATAATAAAATAAACAAGAAAAACATTTAAAATATTTTTATATGGTTTAATCAACATTGTTAAAGACATTGATAATTACATGTTTGGTGAGGTTAAGTGTTCTTAACGTGAAAAATAAGTAAATAAAGTACTTCATTGAAAAATACATTCAAAAGAGAAAAACCCAACTTAAATTGCGGAAGAAAAAAAATAAAATTTAAATAAGAATTATAAAAAACTAATTATAAACATTATTACTTAAAAAAATTGGAGAAAAATAGGATTTAAATCTATTAAATTTTGGTTAATGTATATAATACTCCTCTTAATTTAAATAATAAAATTTATCCGAAATTTAATTAGATTTATATTGTTAATCAATGAACGGCTATGATCATCTGATATGCTAAATTTTATTGTCAATTCTATCAAGCCGTCCACTTGATCTCGAAAAACTAATCAAGCAAAATATTAGAAAAGTAAATGAGTTAAACTCGATTTGAGGTATCAAACTAAACTTTTACTTCAAATTCATTTTATTTAGGTTGAAGATAGATTTTAAACCTAAGCAAGTTTGGTTGAAATTCATCTGAGAATAACAAGATGACACAATACAAATGGATTTGATACATTCCAATTAACTAACTTAACTAACTAAAAATGTAACTACCGGTCAACCTTCATAATAAAATCTACACAAAAATAGAGACTTATGATAAAAGTAATAAATTGGCTGATTTTTTTTGATAAATTGTAAGAATAAAAAAAAAATATATGTTTAAAAAACTTTTAACTTATTATTAATTACCATTAAATATAAGGAAAAAATAAAATAAAATCATAAATGCCACTAAACCAATGATTAAAATGATAAAGTGTATGATGATATATATATATTTGTACCTGGTGCAATGTAGCCATACGATCCTGCAATTGCTGACATGCATTCTGATGCACCACCGTGGACGAGGAACTTAGCTAGGCCGAAGTCTGCGACGTGAGCTTCGAAGGCTGAATTGAGGAGAATGTTATTTGATTTAACATCTCTATGAACAATCAACGGTGAACAATCATGGTGAAGGTAGCATAGGCCTTTGGCAGCTTCAATGGCAATTTTGTACCTTAAATTCCAGCTTAAAAATGCACCTTTTTTGCCGTGTAACGCCTCTCCAAGGCTCCCATTTCTCATGTACTCATAAACCAGAAGATTTGTGTCCTTGTTTGAGCAAAATGCAAGCAATCTGACAATGTTTCTGTGCCTGATGTTCCCCAGTGTTTGAATTTCAGCTCTGAATCCATGGTCATGCCTGTGAGTCCCAAAACCGAGTAGTTTTTTCACCGCAATTTCAACCCCATCTGGCATTTTTCCATGGTACACAATCCCGGCTCCTCCTCTTCCTATCACATTGCCATCTTTGACACATTCCAGGATGTCACTGACTGAGAATCCCACCTTGTGGAATGCTGTCATTTTCCAGGAATCTGAGCCGTTTTTCTTGAAGGATTTCGCCTTGATTATGGCGGCAGTGGCCAAAATCAAGGAGCATGTCAGCAGGCCTAACATGAAAATGAGCTTGAAATTTCCAGGGGCTTTTCGGGGTGCGTGTGTGATTGTGGTGAGGTTGCAGGGATTGTTAAGGAGAGTGCCACAGAGGTGAGGATTGCCTGCGAAAGATGAGGCATTGAAGACTGTGAATTGGCCTGATTCCGGGAGCTTTCCGGAGAAATCGTTGAAGGAGAAATCAGCATTTGTGAGGCTCTTCATGGAACCTATGGACTTGGGGATGTTTTGGCTCAAGTGGTTTCTTGATAAATTCAAGTAATTGAGGATGTGAACATAGGAAATCTCAGGAGGTATTGAGCCAGAGAGGTTGTTCTGGCTTATGTCAAGGTAGGTAAGATGGTAACAGTTTCCGATATCCGGTGGAATTGGACCAGAAAGTGAATTTCGACTAAGATCAAGCTTTAAAACTTGCTCGAGGTCACCTATAGAAGGAGGGATTGGACCTGAGAAATTGTTTCCACTGAGAAGAAGGATTTGGAGGGAAGAGAAATTTGAAAGTGACAATGGCAAAGGCCCTGATAAAAGATTGTTTGACAAATTAAGCTGGCCTAATTTAACAGGTTGTGAAGAGGTATTACCATTTTCAGGCAATGATCCTGACAGGTAATTGCTCTGCAGCTCTGCTAAATTCAACTCAGGCAAGTAAATGAAGCCACTTGGAATGCTTCCATTCAAGTAATTCTGCCCCAACCTCACTCTGATAAGGCTATAGCAGGTACCCAATCCTTCAGGAATTGGCCCAAAAAGGAAATTATTCAGAAGAATCAGTATCTTCAGCTGATTAGATGAACACAAATCTTCAGGAATTGTACCAGTGAGCTTGTTGGAAGATAAATCAAGGACTTGAAGCTTCTTATTTTGGCCCAGATTCTGAGGAATCACACCAGTGAAGTTGTTCTTCCACAGCCCCAAGGTCTCCAAATTAGGCAAGTCAGCAACGTAGTCAGGAATTGAACCATGCAGCTTGTTCATGAAGAGGTTGAAAAGTTTGAGCTGCTTGAAATTATTGAATGAATATGGGATTTCTCCAGTGAGTAGATTGTTGGAGAGGTCAAGATTCACCAAGTTTGTCAAGTTACCAAACTGTTTCGGAATCGAACCGGAAAGAAGATTTATATGCAAGTAAAGGGTGTCAAGTAGCTTCAAGTTCCCAATCTCTTCGGGAACTGGGCCATCTAAACCACAGCTTGACAGATCCATGTGAACCAAATTCACCAATTTCCCGAACTCTTTTGGTATCCCACCTTCAAAAACATTGTAATAACCCAAATAAATCTCTCTCAGGTTTGTAAGATTCCCCAACTCACCAGGAATTTTCCCCTGAAGATCATTTCCTGCAAGTGAAAGATATTCCAACCCCACTAATTTTCCAGAACTTTCTGGGATTTTTCCATAGAAATAGTTTCCACCAAGATCCAAGTACTTGAGTTTCTCCAAGGTAAGAACACCAAGAGGAAGTAAAGCAGTGAAGTTATTATTATAAGCATCAAAACTTTGCAGGTTTGAAAGGCTTGAGTAGTTCCAATCCAAGCCACCAGTAAATTGATTGTTTGAGATGTTAAGAGATTTAAGACTACTCAGGTTTGCAATCTCAATGCCCCCTGTGAAGTTGTTTCCTGCAAGAGAGAGATTGATGAGCATATCAAGCCTTGAAACTTGAGTTGAAACTGAACCACCGAGGTCCAAATCCGTCAAGTCCAATGAAACAACTCTATCTTGGGAGCAGAAAACTCCAGCCCAGGAACAAACTGAGCTTGGATTTGAAGAATTCCAGGAGGCTAAAGCCGGTTCAGGGGATAGAAATCCTTGTTTGAGAGAAACTAGGACATGAAAATCTTCGGTCAGAGAAGACGCAGAGACAAAGATTGAAGAAGACATAGTGGCGGTGAAGAGACAGGAGAGTGACAAAACAATGAAAAAGACCATGTTTTGATGGGAAATTTTCTTCAATGATACTGAGTTTGGAAGGACCTGAGGGAAAGACAAAGGGATTTAAGCAGTTGGGTGAGTAAAGATTTACTGGGAAAAGAAGGAAAAGTGAAGAGAATCTGAGAAACTTCAAATGTGTATGGGCTTAAGGATTCAAACATCTTCACAGAAACAGTCTTCATACACAAGGAAGAAGCTGAGCCTCCCCTTTATACTCCTTTGCTTTTTTTTTTTCCTCTTTCTTTCTCTCAGAGAGACGAAGATAATAAGATTGAAATTGTATCAATTGATTTCCGATAGAAATTTATGAATCTCTCTTTAAGCTAAAAGAAATAAAGCAGGGATAGATATTACAAGCGACCTTTAAAGAAACTGCGGAGAGCAGAGGTTCAGTAGGGGGTGTTTTCTAAAGTAAGAGGGTTGGGATAGCAAATACACAGACATACACGAAAATAGGAGAAACGGCCTTTGGATAATAGAAGTTTAAAGTGAGGATTATAGGAAAGGAAAGTAAAGTTGATGCTTTTCTTAATTTTTTTTTTCTTATTTTGTATTTTTATTTAGTTGACAGAAATGCCCTTTAGCTTTAATCAAAGGAATTTTTATTTTATTTTATTGTTTTGAATGAGAGAGATGATGTATTTTCTGATTTTTCAATTTGAAATTGATTAATGTATTAAATTATAAATGTGGAAAAGGTATTTTGTGTATGCCATTGATATGTTGTCATTGAGTTTCAATTGTTTTCAGGCTACAAATTATTGTGCCAAATACTTTGAGTGGTAGTTTTTCCTTTTCTTTTTTGTTCTTTATTAATGGATTAAAAAAAAAAATCTCAAAAACTAACATAAAATCATAAAAAATAAACATAAAAAGTTATTTTCTCAGTATGTTATTGCTATGCCCACAAGTGTAAGATATAAAATTTGGATTCCACCAAAGAAAGTTTGTGTTTTCACTTGTAAAAAGTTATTTAGTTTTGAACTTTTTAATTTCAACAATTTATTTTTTAGTGTGATTACATTAAAATTCATATAATTTAGTATCAAAATCATTGTCATATCTTTTGGTTATAATTGTATGGAGCTAACATAAAGTTAGCGCATAGCACTCTCACACGAGCACCGGGCTATAAAATTTAGAAGACAAGGTATTTGATTTGGATTTTGGACTTTCTTCTTTCGAACTAATTTTTGGAAGATAGTGTTCTCAAAATAACTCTTTTTTTTTTTCTTTTTAAAAACAGTTTTATATATTATATTAATTATTATTTTATATATAAAAACTGTGGTTGTAGAAAAAAATAAAGCTTCAATGTATCTGGGTATTTTCAACAATTA